>JAGVSL010000002.1:10132500-10331495 GCA_022494535.1 Himalopsyche phryganea | reverse complement strand
TAATTTTAAAAAAGGGAAATTTTTTTTTCCCGGAAAAGAAAGTTTTTTTGGCCAGATGTGTTTCCAGGTATAAGCAAATCTATTTTTCTTGATACTAGGTACCGTAATATGGGGTGACAGGCCCAGAATTGAAAATATAATCACTGGAATCGTTATATATCTGTTTTCTTGTCGTTTAAAATGTGTTGCCCAATGACACGTCTTGATTAAAGTTTTTCAAACATCTCAAATAATACGAACACAAATATCGCTGTTACATTTCCTGTTTACACATTTGTTTGCCAATACGTTCGAAATTTTGGACCAGTGTTTAATTAAAACTGAGTTTTGTTGATAATATATTGTACTACAAATAGAAACGAGGCATAGGATTGTTTTTATTATTTTTCTTTACAACTGTTTAAAAACGTTTTCAATCAGACGGTCCTTTGCAAAGTAATTTTTTATTATGTACCTATATTTATTGTTAGTACTGTAACTTCAAGTAGTAGCATTCAAGGGCTTCAAATCATAAAGCTACACATGCATCTGGACATTCAGTGTCTAGAGCAGTCTAGCTAGAGCAGTGTTCCGAGCGTCCGCACCTGGTTATTGGAAACTTTTTGAGACACTCATATCAGTTAAAACTAGTCGACCTTGGATGCAGTTGAGCTGCAGAGTAATAAAGTTATTACCGCTTTTTTTTTTTTTCCATGTCCGCTCCCAATGTGGAGCATATGGTCTCCTAATGGAGGTATCTTGACAGAATTTTTTCTGCGAGAACTGCTTGTCACTCAGTTGCTCAACCTCTCTATTCTTTTTCGAAGAGAGTAGGGATAGAAGGATAGGACTATGACAGGACTAGTGGTTAGCTAATCGCTCTCGTTACGCCCCGTGAGGATGGGATTGGTGGGAGGGAGGACTCAGACTACGAACAGAAATCAATAAATCGATTGAAAGATCAATCTGAGAAAACCGTCCGCACCGGGAATTGAACCCGAGACATCCGTAACCGTAGCCAGCGACGAAACCAACTGCGCCACGGACGCCGACAACCACCACCTTTTTTAAAGTCCGAAATATTTTTTTTATTATTATTTGGACTATCGCTGAAATATTTTGTAGGTATTATAAAGTTATATTTATTGCATGGTAATATATTTAATATGTAACAAAAAAAACATTTCTGTTTCGTGGCGCAGTTGGTAACGTAGTCGGCTATTTTTTTCGGGTTCAAGTCCCGGTACGGGCAGTTTCATAAAGCGATAAGCTAATCACTAGTCCTTTCCTAACCCTATCCTTATATCCCTGCTCTCTTCGAAAAAAGAGAGGTTGAGGTTGAGTAACAAGCAGTTATCATAGAAAAATTCTGTTGGGATACCTCCATTAGGAGGCAATATGCTCCGCGTTGGGAGCATATTGCCGGAGCATATTGAGCGGACATGGAAAACAAAAATGTTTATAATACTGTCTCATAATGTTGACCACGTGGCGCAGTTGGTAACGTCGTTGACTATGGTTACGGATGTCTCGGGTTCAAGTCCCAGTGCGGACAGTTTCATAAATTGATCTTTCAATCGAGTTATGGATTTTTGTTCGTAGTGATGAATGTTTGTGATGTCTAAAAGTCCCTCCCACCAATGTGATCCACAAAAACGGGTCGTAGCGAGAGCGATTAGCTGACCACTAGTCCTGTTCTAGCTCTTCGAAAAAAGAGAGCTTGAGCAACTGAGTAACAAGCAGTTCTCATAGAAAACTTCCGTTAAGATACCTCCATTAGGAGGTAATATGCTCCACGTTAGGAGCAGTCATGGTAAAAAAAAAATATTAATGTAACTATAAAAAGTGGTGCTTTAAATATAGATACAAATTCTTATTTATATGAAGTTTTAACGGCTGTGTATGAAAAGTATTAATATTATATAACTACATATAAGAAGGGATATCATATAATTACATAAAAAATATCATTATTTATTTTTGAGGCAGAAGAGGCTCTTCTTCATATCTGAGGATATAGTTTTATTGATGATCACCTTATGTTGTATCAAATAAAAGAAAGAATTATTGACATTGTTCAACATTTCTATGCATTTTTATTTGAAATAAAAACATTTTTGTGAGTAGAAATTTGTAAAAATACAATTTAATCTAGCCAGCATTGAATCATTTGCAGTAATCATATATGAACCAATTTCTCGGATAAATGATTTTAAATGAATTTAATGATTATAGACACATGAAATCACAGTTTTGATAATACGTTTAATATATATAGATAATACATATTGCAACTATGTACTAATGTTTCAACTAATCTTTGTTATTAAATTAATATTTTGCAACGCTTAAAAATGTATTTATTGATAAGTAATTTTAAGCGTCTTCTTTTCCGCTAAGCTTTTAAGTTTTGAACCAATTATTTAGTTATTCACTAAAAGGTCAGGCATCGTTCATGTTGCTGTCTGCGCTCTAGCTAAAAATTTCCAACAGGTTTGAAAACTGCTAGAGTAACTGCGACACTGACTATCCACACTACAATTTCAGTTAGACTGAAGCGGTCTAGCTAGACTTCAGTGACACTGCTCTATTTGACTGTCCACACTTGGACACTCAGTCTAGCAACTGATTGCCTAGACTAAAGTGTTCAGATGTATACTTAGCTTAACACTAATTTAACTGCAAAAAATCACTGTATAGTATCTTTTGTCAGGCCTTTGGCTGAGTGTTCAATGTCTTTGGCGTGGATTACGGTCAGTGAGGTGCTGCTAAAATTCTATCAACTGGCTTGCACCTTGGTAACCATCAACCCCCAATTTTAACACAATTTTTCTTTTTCAAATTTACACGTTAGCTCCGGGGGACGCGTTTTCCGCGTCGCAAAGTTTTTTGTATTGCGGTGGGCAACGCATTTTTCGATATAGGTGACATTAATTGATCAGTTTTATTACGAAACACCGTTAGGAGAACATCCAAACTTGTTTTCGCGTAATTGTCAGTTGGTCATATTCTTTCCATGACCTATTGTCAATTTCCTGCGAATCAGCCCCGCCGCAGTGCGTATTTTGGTCATATTTCCCCCATTGCGAATGTGTTAATAAGGAAAAATTTCGAATTAAAAAAAAAACCTACATTAAAAAATTATTTATTTATATTACATAAATTCATTCAAAGTAGTGTTTAGATTTTCATTCGAAACTATAACCGTAACGTGTCATATTTTTCATCACCTGCTGTGTGACGGTGACTTCTGAGCCATGTCTTAACGAATGGTGTGGAATCCCATGAAGTCAGTGGCAAACCTATCAAATTAATGGTCATTGAGTCTGATATATGTCGAATACTTAAATTTACCCTTCTTTCTGAACAAATAGTATTCATTAACGAAGATCCTCCTTCCGCCTCTGCAGAGCTTATTGCAATTGTTTTAATAATATTTTTAGCTTTTCTGACCGTTTCAGGAAGATCATCGCGATTATCTCTTAAAATATTATCTATATAATCTCTGAAATCATTCACATGAACTTCATAATTTTACTTAGAATCCAAATATTAACGGCCGCAGGTTATTACTTTATCCATATCAGATTAAGTATTGTGCATAGTGTAAAAATTCGATCTCGGAATTACGGTAACTAAAAAAAATCTGTATTTTAAAAACCAGGTCTCCGAACCAAAATTATTTTAGCAACCTGCTCGACAGAGGTGGTGTAAACCCATAGCAGCACAGCACTGGGTACGGTGCTCACGGACTTGAATCCCATTATTGTCAGTTTCATAAATTGATATTTCAAACGATGCCTGAAATTTCTTCCCACCCATCCGATCCTAAAAATGGGGTGTAGGGGCATTGTCCAGCTAATCACTAGTCCTGCTCTAACTTTATCTTTACGCTCTTCGAAAAAAGGAAGATACAAAGCAGTTACTGTAGAAAAACTCCTTTTAATAATGATTATATAATCAAAATTTTAAGCCTGTAAAAGGTGATAAACCATGCAACACATGGCTGGCTCTGTTTAATATCTTCCTTCTTCTACAATTATAATACTTTGATGTTTTTCATAAGTGACAAGAAAAAAAATCGATGTCCGATGGATGAATCCAAAATCCATCAAACCCACTGCTATCTGTATGGAGTCCCTGATTCACCCAGCAGGTAAAGTGAATCGTGTTTTTATTCTTCATGATTTCGATCTGATGCTTAGAGAATTGTTTTTATTTTTTATTGCTATTTCTTTTAGAATCCAAAGAGAAGAAAATCACTATTCGAAGAAAGAGTCTTAGTTCATTTAAGGCGGAAAAATCGATTCGCATGGACAAATCAAGGAACGATTCACCTGGTATTAATGATTAAAAATATTTGTAATTTTTAAGTAACTTTTTTAAGTTCTATTTGAAATGATTATTTACTAACTATCAAATCAGAAATAACCAAACTTTTTAAAGCCAATTTTCACAATGAAACTGTGAGAAGTTTCATGATAACCTTTGTTATACTCAATGTAATTTATGCCCATACTTTGATGCAGCGTTTCTTAACCTCTTTGAGCCCTGACCCAAATTAGAGTAAACGCTCTGGTTTCGTGACCGAGATGATTCATGAATTAAATAACATTTACAAACATTAAATTTATTTTAATAATACAAACAACAGTATTGCTAAACATATTTGATCTTTGCGACTGACAGCAGCTGGCCAAACACTATTGCCAGATCTTGTGAAAATATAGTACGCACTGCGTCTAGTAATGCACGCCGTATATGTATATATATATATATAACATGTTATAATTTAAGATATCGACTGAGGGTGATTGATGGAATTTCAATATCAAATTTGAATTGTTGAGATTTTGTACATATCCATGTATTTCATCACTAACGAATTCTAATCGATATTTTGAATTGCATTTTAAAACCGTTCCACCCATAGTGCATTTGTTTTACCAACTAGAATTAAGGGTCATTGTTGGGATCAATCCAGGTGTCAATGTAGTCCCTAGACTTAGTGACAATAATTTGTCGTATTTTATCTTTTATATATATATATTTTTTTTTTGGCCCAATGTAGTCTACTGCTATCTCCTATCCTATCCTATCCTAATGGAGGTATCTTAACAGAATTTTTCTCTATGAGAACTGCTTGTTACTTAGTTGCTCAACCTCTCTTTTTTTTTGTGAAGAGAGTAGGAATAGAAGGATAGGGCTAGGACAGAACTTGTGATTAGCTAATCGCTCTCGTTACGCCCCGTGAGGATCGGATGGGTGGGAGGGAGTTTTTAGACATCTCAGACTACGAACAGTCACAAACCTCAGACACTATTTACTGTACGTCGATTCGAGTTCATTCGTGTGCTCGAATGCCTGAAGATGCCGAAAGGCGAAACCCGGGTCGTTAGTGGCGAAATACATGGAAATGTACAAAATCTCAACAATTCAAATTTTATAATATGTTACTTGTTAAATAAACTATGTGGATTATGTTATTATCTCAAGATCATTTGGGAATATTTCACGACACGCTAAATATGCCAATAGACCTTATTTCAGGTTGCGACCTATAGGTTAAGAATCACTACTTTTACGCAATCATTCTCATTATGTTTCTTTGATGTTTTTTTAAAGTGAGACGGAATAAAGTCGATGTCCGATGGATGAATCCAAAATCCATCAAACCTGCCACATTCAGTACTGAATACCTGATTCATTCACCAGGTAAAAAGTGAATCGTGTTTATAATCATGATTTGGATCCGATTCTCTGAGAATTTTGTTTTAATTTTCTAGTTCTATTTCTTTCAGAATCCAAAGATAAGAAAATCACCGTTCGCAGAAAGAGTCTTAGTTCCCTTAAGGTTGAAGAATCGAATCGCATGAACAAATCAAGGAACGATTCACCTGGTATACACCAATGTATTTACTTTAAAATGATTAACCATATAACTAGCCAATCTTAAATTACCAAACTTTATGAAACCAATTTTCTATATGATTATGTATTAGCTTTATAATATTAACACCAATTATAGATTTTTTGCTTAAAACTGTTTTGATGACTTAATTTATTCTTTTTGAACTGATTTGTTCGTTCCATTGAATCATTCATTCACTCTTTTGTTTCCTGTAAGTATATTTAGTCTTAAAATAAGTATTAACTTGAATGATTTCACAAACAAATTTTTCTCAAATCAAACCAATTATTCTAATTCTATTGTTCTGATTTTTTTAAAGTGAGGAAGAAAAAAATTGACGTCCGATGGATGAATCCGAAATCCATCGAACCTGCTCCAATATCTATGGATTGCCTAATTCTTTCACCAGGTAAAATGAATCATATTTTTATACTAAATAACCTTTGTATTATTTTTAGAAAATTTCTTTATATGTTGTTATTTCTTTCAGAATCAAAAGAAGAAAAAAATGTGGCTCGAAGGAAGAGTCTTGGTGCTTTGAAGGTTAAAGAATCTGTTAGCTTTGACGAATGGGATGATTCAAGTGGTTCGTACCAATTTTAAACAACTAAGGAAAAGAAATTTTTCCCATTCCACTCCTTTAACGGACCCATAAATGACATCACACTATTTTGGATAGTTTTCGACCCCAGTCTTATTTTGTCATAAAATATTTACCACCTTATTAATTAATCATTAAAAACTTGTCATATTATGGTAATGTTTAACATTTTTACAGAGTATTTTATTCTCCAAAAAAGTGAGTGGTTGGCATTGTGACATCACACTTCCTAAACCCCCTATCACCTCAGTTGTAAATTATTGTATTATATTTATCCCTTCCCTCCTTGTGTATGAACTTCCCGAAGTCAGTGTTTTTGGGCTGGCTAACCAACCAGCCTATCGTTAAATTACTCCTCTTCCATTAGCTTGTTGAAAGATTTTATTGTGAAATATTAGTGGCAATTGGCGGAGAAGATTTAATCAACTTCTGCCTTAATGTCATACGACTGATATTCATATAGTTATTTTCATCCGTCATAAACCTTGATTCCAGAACCGAAGAGTAAAAAATTACATCGCAGTAATGCCACTGGTACTCCCAAAAATAATTCTAGTCTTCACATTTCACATCATTCAGAAACTATGGCAACACCAGGTAAAGTAAACCATTTGAACATCGTAAAGCGTCGCCAGCTTTCGTGTTGTGTTGGTTATTACTGTATGATAAATTTTTATTTTTTTAATTCGTAGAATCACCGAAAAAGAAAATTGAAAACAAAATCCAAATTATGACCACACCCAAAAAACGTAAGATTCAAGAATTAGAGGACACAGCAATAGGTAAGTTGGAATTTTCCACATTTTGTTTAAAATACATATGAAATTAAACTTCATCTATGTCCCGGCCTCTAGCCGAGTGGTCAATGTCGTTGGTTTCAGTTACGATGCACACGCATTCTAATTCCAGTACAGTCAGTCTCATAAATTGATTTTTCAATCGATTTATGGATTTGTGTTCGAAGGCATAGATGTGTGTGATGTCTAAATCAATTTATGAAACTGTCCATACTGGTATTTAAACCTGCGAGCACTGTAACCGAAGCCAACGACAACCACAGTTTTGGTATAATAATAATCACAATATAATATTTTTTAGAATTACCAATTGACAAACGCATAGAAATAAACGACCATAAGAAATCTTCTAAACATAAAATATTCAAAACCCATCACACACTTACCGGTAAGAAATACTACTGTTGTCTATATAATGTGATGGATATTGTTAATGTATTTTTCTACCAGTGCCCTTGTGACTTTGTGATTGAAAAGCAAGCCATCTTATTTTGGCTTATTACTTTAGTATCAATGGCTATTACACTATATTCGTGAAGAGCGCAGGTTTTTAAGTGTCAAAATAATACAAACAAACTTTTATTGTTTTGTAAGAATACTTTCACATCTCAATAATAGCGTTATTGAGATTTTCATATGTACCAACATAAAATATGAATAACAGAGTCACCCGTTTCTATTATATTATTGATCCCAGTCAAGTTATGGCTGTTTTATCACTTGCATATTTTGCATTTCTAGATATGCCGGTGAATAATATTACTGATAACAATAATCTAAGCCCAACTATGCTGAAGAAAATCATTCCTATCAAACCAAGAGATTCGTCTCCAAGTAAGACTGTCATTTTTTATGTAATAGTCGGTATAATAATACATCGGAAAGCCTTACACAAACAAACCAAAAACACTTATTTAATATCAAATTTGGATTATTGAGATTTTGATTTTCAAATTTGATATTGAAATTCCATCAAGCACCCTCAGTTGATGTCTTAAATTACTTATTTAATAAATTTTTGTCTTTCTTTCTAGATTTACCCTTGAAAGCTGTAAATCCAAGTGTTGTTCAAAATTCTGTTAAAACAGAAAAGTCTTCACCCAAGTCGCAAGATATCTCATTAGGTTGGTTTTTATTTATTTATTTTTGAATGAACGTATTTTAATTAAAGTCTAATTTTTCATGGTTGTTTCAATTCCTTTTCTTTTAGAATCGAAACTAAAAAAAATGGTAATAGAAAATCTTCCTATTATACTGAAGACACCGAATAGTCATAGAACACCAGGTAATTAATTCAAACAAATTATTATTTTCGAAATGCCTTCTATTGAAGTACTACTGGTGACCTATAAGCAATTAATTATTAGCGGCTAATTGCTTCGTTACCCTACCAACCTAAGGACCAAATTTTGATGGCTTCTAACTGTTTGGAAAAATGTCCCCTGGAGCACCATATTTCAGATTTAATAAATTATAATTTAATTATCAACATAATCTAGCAAAATTGACTGTTGAATATAGAAATTTGTAAATATTTGAATAATATTATATATATGAGGTTATTTTATGATAACAGTTGTGTTAAATTCTCTTTATTGTAATATTTTACTGTCACATTTGGTCATTTAATGACAAGGTCATTTAAAGCAATCATAGTAATACTGTTTTTATGATTAAAATAAAACAATATCGCATGATGTTTTGAATTATATCATTGCTGTTCTGGAATAAAACACTAAATCTAAAAAATGACATATTGAGTTAGTTATACCAAAATGTTCCTTATTTCAAACTCTCCCATGTGGAAGAACACACATATTTTTAAAAATTACATTTTACTTAAAAACAGTTTTGTGTAAACACACAAATTGAAAAAGATATAGCATTTCAAACATTTGACAAACTTCAAAGTCCAATTACTCAAAACTAGTATTTTCCAGTTAGTGTCTTCTTCCAGAACAACGACGATATATACAATTAAATCAAATGCATCATTAATTAATTCTACAGTAAAATTTCAATTATATGTGAATATTTCTCCCATTATGTGTCTCATTGACTGCAACATACATTTGGTTTCAAACCACAATTAAAGCTCAGTTAATTTAAAATGCATTCCAAGTGTTTTTGCACCCGTTTGTCGCAGACAGTTAACGAACAGAAATGTCAGAAATGTGCACAAGAACATAACCGAAAAAACATGTTGGCAAACATCACACGGCAACAGCGATAAAGCCATCCAAACACCCATCGTTATTGATAATTTTTAAGTTTTTTTTGTTTTTCTAGATTCACCTGTCATTAAAGTTAATACAAACAAAAATCCTAGCCCTATAAAACCGAAGAAATTCACTCCTGTCAAATCAAGAAATGCATCTCCAAGTAAGACCTACTCCTAGACTCATCTCTATTTAGAAAGTCTAGGACACTTTTTTTTTTATTATGATATAAAACATCTAAATATGTGTGACTAATTTTTGCTATTTTTATAGATCTATTATCGAAAGTGCTGGTCCCAAGTGTGATTCAAAATTCAGTTAAACTACAGAAGCCGTTGATGAAATCGCAAGACATATCATTAGGTTTGTTTTTTTTTGCAATTACATATCATTTATTTGAATATCTTGCTTTCCATCGCTTTTCAACGTTTTTTTTGATCTTTTTAGAATGGCAACAAAAAAAGATTGTAAAAGAGTGCTCTTCTATTCAACCGAAGACGTCAAATATACAAAAAACTCCAGGTAATTGATTTTGTGAATTTAATTCAGAGATGCATACAAAGATGAGACCTTTGCGTTTATGTAATGAATTCTATAGTTAGATTACGTTAACATTACAGATAGTTTCTTATTTGACTTATATTATTTCACTGTAGTTTCTGTATCATCACTTCACTTTTGTAACCTACTGCTTTTTAATAATGTTTTTACCTCCGTCTATTTGTCTTTTGCTGTAACTGCACTTCTTTTTTTCTTCTCAGACTCGCAGCTTGAAGAATTAGAGGTTGAAAATAAGAGAATTAAAAAACTGAAAGACAAGGGGAAAAGTCCTAGGAAGCAAAGCATTCACAATTCAGAGAATTTATCTCCAGGTAACATGAATACTTCCCTGTAATAACAAACACTGTGTGTATCCACAATTATATATTTTTTACAATATCTGTTACCCTTTTGCCTTTTTAGAGTTGCAGAAAACAATTACACCCGTAAAATGTGTTGACATTAAATCTGCCACACCTGTAAAGACAATCGCTGACAAATCAAAAACTACTGGATTAAGTATGAGTTAGATATTGAATAGTTATATGTATTCATAAATATACGTCCGTTTATAATATAGAACGTATTCCCCCCACCCTATACTTCTGTCCTTCACTTCAAACAGTGGAATATATTGCAACTCCTCAAGTTATCGTAAAATACCTTCAGTTTAAAAAATCTATTCGCTGCGGTTTGTCTTCAGAGTCCAATAGACCAACGCTGACTTGATTGAATCAAGGCTTAAATCTCCAAAGGGTCCATTCACTACTCTTTTGGAGGAGTATGTCTAAAAAACAATGTGAAACAACTAATTTGAGTCCTTAGTGTCGGTGAATGTATTTTGAAATGTTTTTTTAACTTTTGAATTCACCTTTCTAGATTTGCGGAAGTCCAAAATTACTTTCAACATCAAAGGGCAAACATACTTTGTCGAACCTAAGAAACCGGTTTGTGGAATGTCACAACCACCCCTGGGTAAGTAGAATGTTACCATATATCAATGTGAATTGCAATTGAACCTTAGTTTTTTAAGTTTGTATGAAGTTTAATTTAAGACATCGACTGAGGTTGCTTGATGGAATTTCAATATTAAATTTGGATTATTGAGATTTTGTACACTTCCATGTATTTTGTCACTAACGACCCGGGTTTCGCCTTTCGGCATCTTCAGGCATTCGAGCACACGAATGGACTCGAACTGAGAGACAGTAAACAGTGTCTAACGCTTATATAGAAGATACAAATGCGACAAATATCATTTACGAGGCAATACATATACGTCTGAGAGCCACACCGATACCTGAGTTAAAATTTCGGAAATCGCCCTAATCCTTATTTTGTAAACACCATATTACCAGAGTGGCGAATTGCCGCTTTTCAACTTCTTTTAGAAATACCAGTGATTTTACAATTATAATAGTATTGTGGGTTTTGACGGGATGTAATTCGACGAATGGGTAAATATATACAATCATTCCACATTTAGTGAAATCTGTTAGGTGTTTCAACGTATCGGATATAATAGCGGAGAATTAGGAAGGTTCAGCTGCTCATTCAAGATTGGTAAGGAGTATAACTGGCCTATATTAATTTCTAAAATTTCCTGATAAAATAATTTATGATCCCCCATGTTTTTATGCAACAGTTTAACCCCATCATCCGCATTAAACGTATGGTTCTCCATTAGCAAGTGATTTGCGAATGTCGAAGTTTCTTTTTTTAATCTAAAGGCAGCTAAATGTTCTGATACCCTTATATCTAATGTACATGTGGTTTTACCCACATAGAAATGTTGGCAATCATTGCATTGTAATTTATAAATACCAGATTTGTTCTTAAAGTTTACTCTATCTTTATTGTTAATAAGTAATTTGCCTAGAGAGTTTTTACAATAGAACGCCGGTCTAACACCAAGAAATCCACAAGCCCCCAAATTTTATGGGCTACCGAAAATTCACAAGGATTCAATACCAATTCGACCAGTAGTTTCATATATGAATGCTCCAGCGTATAAACTTTCCAAAAGAGCTAACTCTCTCATCCGCAATCACAGTAAATTCAAGCCATTGTATAGTATTAAAAATTCATTAGAGTTAGTAGATAATATTAAAAATTATAACATTCCGTTAAACGCCAAATTAATTTCTTTTGACGTTGTTAGCTTATTCACTAATGTACCTGTAAACAAATGTAAACAAATCATCAAAGATACCCTTAATACAGCGTGAGAGTTAATCCTGTCATTACTACGGAATTACTTAATATATTAGACGTTTGCGTTGACCAGAACTATTTTCAATTTGATAATAGATTCTATGAACAAACCGAAGGCCTTGCAATGGGAAGTTGTTTGTCACCACTATTAGCAGAATTTTACATGAACCATTTAGAAAACCTTATTTTTAGCAATAAAACAGAAGTTAGAAACGTAGTTTATTGGTTCCGTTCACGTAGATGACATCCTTTGTCTATTCAATGGAACTGAGAGACAAGTTTCTAACCTTCATAATTTTCTTAACTCACTAGATGATAAAATTCAATTCACTTTAGAAGTAGGGGGCAAGAATATAAATTTCCTTGACCTTAATATTGATATTAAAAACTCCATTCATGAATTTAAAATTTACCGAAAACAGACGTTTTCAGAAGCCGCGATCCATTTTAAGTCAGACCATCCTTTCTCATATAAATTGGCTGCTTTCCATTCTCAGGTTCACAGATTAGTCACTGTACCTCTAAATAAATTTAATTTTGAAAACGAACTAAACATTATTAAACAAATTGCCATTAATAATGGCTATGAGGCGTCTCTTATAGATAGTCTTGTATCAAAAAAACAACGTAAATTAGCAGAAAAGATGCTATATTTCGGGAACTTGTCTAAAGACATAGACCGCCCTAGAATCTGGCATAGAATAAGTTATTTAGGTTGCACAAGCTTTAAAATTAAAAAACAACTCGCTGATAGTGTTAGACCGGCGTTCTATTGCAAAAACTCTCTAGGCAAATTACTTATTAACAATAAAGATAGAGTAAACTTTAAGAACAAATCTGGTATTTATAAATTACAATGCAATGATTGCCAACATTTCTATGTGGGTAAAACCACATGTACATTAGATATAAGGGTATCAGAACATTTAGCTGTCTTTAGATTAAAAAAAGAAACTTCGACATTCGCAAATCACTTGCTAATGGAGAACCATACGTTTAATGCGGATGATGGGGTTAAACTGTTGCATAAAAACATGGGGGATCATAAATTATTTTATCAGGAAATTTTAGAAATTAATAGAGCCCAGTTAAACTCCTTACCAATCTTGAATGAGCAGCTGAACCTTCCTAATTCTCCGCTATTATATCCGATACGTTGAAACACCTAACAGATGTCACTAAATGTGGAATGATTGTATATATTTACCCATTCGTCGAATTACATCCCGTCAAAACCCACAATACTATTATAATTGTAAAATCACTGGTATTTCTAAAAGAAGTTGAAAAGCGGCAATTCGCCTTCGGCAATCGCCACTCTGTTAATATGGTGTTTACAAAATAAGGATTAGGGCGATTTCCGAAATTTTAACTCAGGTATCGGTGTGGCTCTCAGACGTATATGTATTGCCTCGTAAATGATATTTGTCGCATTTGTATCTTCTATATAAGCGTTAGACACTGTTTACTGTCTCTCAGTTCGAGTCCATTCGTGTGCTCGAATGCCTGAAGATGCCGAAAGGCGAAACCCGGGTCGTTAGTGACAAAATACATGGAAGTGTACAAAATCTCAATAATCCAAATTTGTATGAAGTTATTTGGCCATAATTGTTATGGAGTATGACACGTTCTGATCTTTTGTGTGATCATTTGTTTGTTTTCTTAAAAGTTCAGAATGATCCAGAATGGCCGTTCGGACGCTTTTAATATGGCAATTCTGGGAAGCCAATTACCGGCCTTGTCGATTATAAGCCTAAAGAGAAAGCGGCTGCTTCCGCCCGCTAATTACACTCTGGATAGCAACAGTTGTCAACAAAAGAGTGGGGGGCTGTATGGCAAATTTTTTGAATTTTGATAGTTTCGGCAGTTTCCCCCGAGTAGCCGTTGGGCCGCATCCCTGTCAATTTAAATTGTTGATAATTGAATTTAATGTTAAATTTAAAATCATTTGTTTGTGTCAATTTCGTTCAAATTTAAATGTAAATTCATGTGTTAAGTGTAAATGTAGTCTCAATTTTATGTTGTAATGGTAGTTTTTGTTTTGTAAAACCACTGCATCTTTAAATAAAAAGAGATTAGCCGGACCGAAGTGGGGTTTGCATTGAGACCTTCCAATTGATACTGGGACGCTGGTAACCAGTCATTCGCCCCTTTTCGACCAGGCATTCTCAAGTAATTAGGTTTTGATAATTCAAGATGCGGCCTAGAAAACCATTCTGGCTTTATTTTTTTGCTTTAATAATAATAACAATCATGACCCCACTTTCTTACTAAAATGAATTTTAAATTCCATTATATGGGTGTACTATGTGGTTTAATAAAGCGTTTGGGTGTTGCCAACTTCTGAGGACGTTTGTGTCTTTGAATATCATGTTATGCTACTCATTTCATGTATTTGGTGAAATAAGGATTGGAAAGAAAAAATATCGATGTGGCCTAGGAGGAGGCAAAAGATATGTTCTTTTACACACTCATTACAATTACATTGCTTGCTTTCTGTTCTCCTATTACAAACAGGTGCCAAACCACCTGTCTCGAGTTTCATATGACTAGAGTTTTAAACATCAAACCAAATCATAAAACGACAGTATTCCTATATTTACAAGCTCCCATATATTTAATGGTCAATTTTTCTCAGCCGATTGTTTGATTGTTAAATTTAAATTTACTGATCAATATTGAACATTTTTTCAAGCCGTTTGAAGTAAACTTTTGGGATTTGGGTTCGACATTTCTCCGAGAACAGGGGTCGGCAACCTGTGGCTCTTTGGTCAATTCGTGTGGCTCTTTCTTTGTCAAATTCACTATTCACCATTTTTACAAAAAATTGCAAAATTCACTATTTTTATTTTGATTTTGTTTGTGTTTTATAATTGTTTAACTTTACGTCTACTTTCAAATAAAGTGTATTTTAGACAAAGGTGTTGTTTATTTATTTCTATTGTATTTGATAGCAGAAATTTTTACTGTGAATTAAAATTTTCATACCTAGGTTATCAATGCTGAAAATCACATAATATTTTCAATCCATTTATGGAAACTTCACCGGCCTTGTATTGTACTGTTTATTTTCTTAGTAAAAAAAAAACATTTAGCTTAAACAAACACCCCTTCACCCACATCGGTCAGTTATATCAAGATCCTCCGTTATATTTATAATTTCAACAATAAAAAGGAAAACTTTTAAATTTACATTAGTTTTATTCAGTAAATCTTCTTCACTTAATAAATTAAAAATACATAGTAAAATGCAATTAATTCATTTAAATAAGCCCTTATAAAAGTATTTTTTGGCTCTCCAAAGAATTTTAAACCGTTTTGCTATACACTTTTGGTTCTGTTGGTCCAAGAGGTTGCCAACCTTTGCCCTAGAAGAACAAACCTTATGAAATTCCTAGGGTTACCGTGCATCGATTCGCTCCACATATAGAGTATATTTGAGAGATAAAAAAGATTAGACAAATTTTGAAAAAAGTCAGATTTATGTTATTAAATTTCAGAATATTATACCAACAATAAACTATTGCATCTATTGGACTCGTACAATTTTTTGAATCGGATTTGCTTTTTATTTTTCAGATATTCCTGCAAAAAATCGTGTTGTGCAAGAAGAATATCTAAATAGTCATGCCAACAAGATAATGAGTCCCCCTAAATCTATATTTGATTTTCATAAATCAAAGAATTTATCAGCAGGTATTGAAATATTTTAAACATATTGTCATCGTGGATTGTTGGAATGTTTTAATGTCTACTAATTAATTATCTTTATATTATTGAAATGAGTACGTTGTTTTAAATATCTGGTTTTCTAAATAGTGACCGGTGCAGAAATGAATGTTGAAGATGGATATAAAAAGACTTTTAAAATCAAGAAGAGAATGAAAAATGAAAAATTAAAGAATATTCCATCACAAGGTTAGTTAAATCTTCTACAGGGATCAATGGGCAACGTTACTATGTACAGCAGTGGTTTCCAAAAGGGAGGCGCCAAAAGTTTTTAATGTAATTAAAAAATAATTTTCATAGCAATATATCTGCAAATAAATAAAACTTCATATCGTAATATAACAGTACAAAATCAGTGAATGAATGTTTATTTTACTCATTGGCAAAATATACTCTCGGAGGCAGTATATTTAAAAATGTATAGAAAATTTCATAGGTAATAAACAAATAAAAATAATCTAAGGATGTTCATGAAACCTAAATGTCGAGACAGAAAGAAGAAATTGTTGTGAACATGCTTATGCTGAATTATCATTTTGTGGTTGAAATTAATAAAAAAGCTATTTAACATCGACAGTGAGCCAGAAGCCTGCGGAACTCTACAATATATTAAATATAACATTTGTAAATGACAAATTGTAAAAATATAGTACATGTTTTTCAAAAAATTGTGTTGACACATAAAAATTTCCTGTAGCGTGATAGTTTATTAATTAAATAAATAGTAAATGATTTTCAAGATACCCTTAATCCAGTACTATTGTAAATATTAAATCATTTTTAGAGGAAAAATGGGGAGGGGAAACCCCTAGCTACGCCACTGCATGTACGTATATGTTATAGCAAAATATTGTTGTTTTTAATTATAATTCAGTTTTTTTTTTAATGAAGTTTTATTATTTAAAGCATTTCTATATTATTATATTGATTAAAAAAAAAGGTAGGTAGGCACACGGACCAAAAATTATTTTTTAGTGGAGGCGTTGTAGGATTAAGGTTGGAAACCGCTGATGTACAGTAAAGATTTGTAAAATTGTGTTTATTTTTTCAGACCTCATAATTATTAGTAATTGAACACAAAACAAAAGTCAGAAACTTTTGAAACCGAAGGTGTCGAAAATTAAGGAACCTTTAGGTATATGATCAGCAATGTAAATTTTATTATAATGACTCTTTAAATGCATTGTTACTTGAAATATATGCCAATATTTTTTTAGAAATACACAGCACTGCAAATAAAAATTAAACAAATGGCAATAAAATTCCTCAAAAAATTATCAAAAACATTTTCAAGTTAAAGAATATCACAATTGGTAACTACAATTTCCTATTATACAGTAAGACCCCATTTACTCGAAAGTCGGGACCGTGTTATTGGGAGTTATTGGGGGAGTGAACCTCATACAAACTTGAGGGTTACGTTGTTTAAAAATGCAAAACTGCCAAAACTAAGAATAAATGAAAAAAAATATATGGATGAAATATTTAGTTTAGGTGGTAAAATGCAAAGCTCTCGACAACGTTTGACTGTATGCACCATACAGACAGCCGTCCGGCTGTGTGTGTACAGTGAACCCGTGGCTAATGCATAGTCGGCCTTGTAATCAGTCCTTGACAGTAGCAACGACAATGGAATGCGACCGCGCTATTGGGGGATTTGCGGCGAATATTTCTATTTGGTGCGTTGTTCGAGGTAGCGTGATTGGGGGTTCCACTGTATGGTGTAATTTATTGGTTTAATCTAAATATGTACATTTATTTATCTCAATTTTTTATAGAACCGATAGCAAAGAATTTTATTCAAAATAATAAGGAAACTTCAGCAAACCAAGATAGGGTTAGTTTTAAAACGGCGACAAAAATTATGAATGGTGATTCCTTATCAGGTATAAATAATTTTATAGTACTTTATCATCATGTTTTATTGACTATTTATAAATAGTAATGTTTTGTTTAACTCATTCAGTGCTAACGACGCGCGACATCAGTAATTAGCGACTATGTGGTAATCGATAGCACACTAATATCTAGGTGATTAGTGTAGCAGTGAATGGGTTAATACAGAATCATCCACAATTTTATATATTTGTTTATTTTCAGTAGTTCACAGAAAAACACCTCAGAAGTAAGAGAAAAACGAATTATCAATAAACCCAAGAGACAAAATGCTATGAAGTTAGTGGATGAATCGAAAGGTATAAAAAATACATAATTTTTCACTTTTTTTTTACAAAATACCGATACTATATACGATTTTAGGTACATTAGAAAATCGTCACTAACGACAGACTGGAAGATTTTCTACTTTACCAGATGTGTTGACATTAATTTAAAGTATCTTTATATTTTTAGATTCTCTCCTAGCGAAATGTAATTCGTTAAATTGATCACGTGCTTTGTTTTTCAGATAAGTTAGCTGAGAAAAGGATTCTTAATGTTGCACAGCCAACACGATTAATACAAATACATAAGAAACGTAAAATTATGAAAATGACACGAGGTATGTAAGCGTTGATTATTTTTACATGGTTTCTTATGTCAGTAAATTAATGTTTAATGTGGGCATTGCTCTAAAGTAGTATTCCTTAACGGAGAGTTTTTTAAATATTTTCTTGCATTTGGAAGGGCGCTGCTGAAATCCTAGTGTGTGACTACATCATTACATTTAAGTCATCTCTGTCAATCCTTGCGAGACGATTACCTTTGTGTGAACATATCGAAGCTCTTCTGCATTAAAATCCATATTGATGGACATAATGTATTATATAGTCTTACAGTTCATTCACATGCCCATGATTTAGAATTATTTTTTTTTGACAATAATAATATAAAATTTTAATTGTCAACTTTGTTATTCCACTGGTTGTGTTACTAGTTTGACACGTATTTCACAATTTTGAGAAGCAGCTTCAGACTAACTTATTTCTATTTATAAGGTAGACATTGATTCTAATTCTAAATGACAAAAATCAAGGGTTGGATTTTTTCTGGAAGAAAACACTAAATCAAAAAAATTACATATTGAGTTAGTTATACCAAAATGTTTCTTATGGAAGAACATTATTTTTTAAAACTATACTTTTACTTAAAAACAGTTTTGTACAAATATGAAAAAGGAATAGCATTTCAAACATTTGAAAAACTTCATAGTCCAATTATTACACAAAACTAGTATTTTTCAGTTAGTGTCTTCTTTCAGAACAACGACGATATATCAGATGTCTATTTTCTAATTGATTGTTGTGTTTTTTGAATTTTCAGAGGAATTTACTAAAGATTATGTAATCAACTTTAACATTAGGAAGTACGCTCTACACAAAATGAAGCCTGTAGTGGTGCTGACTGATATTGCATCAGGTATACATTATTATTCCTTCTCATAAGCAGTGGTGATAGGTTTTAATTTTACCTCTGATAAATTCAACAATTGATTTTTAAGCGCACTTTTCATGTTCCTAACTATTAATATGTACATAATAATAGTTAAAAATAAGTCATATAATATTTCGTTTGAGATAATTGGACTTTTGCGTAAATTTGTTTTAAAATATATTTTGATACCACTTTTTAAAAAAATAAAACACAATTCATTTGTACTACTTTCACATATTTATAATGATCAGGACCGGTTTCGCTCATCACGAGCATTATCAACTGATAAAAAGACAAACAGAACAGGCTTATTTATATAAAATTGAGTGTAAAAATGAAGGTATATAAAACTGATGGTTCATGAACTGAGACAAGAAAATACTAATTAGCAAACAAATTATACATAAATCAAATAAAAGAGTCTACAATTAAAATGTTATGGACCTCTTGCAAATCAATAAATACTAATCTGAAATCACAAATGTAGCTATCATTAAAAGTCCATTTAGCTGAGCAAAATTTTTTTAATGACATTACTAATGTAATAAGCAATAATGAATCAGGAAAATTATAATAAAAAAATAGTGAACCATTTAAAACAATCAAATATTGATTATGTAATTAATATTAACAATAAACAGCCATCTTAAGTGGAGAAAGCAGAGCAGCTGTGAGTATCCATTAAATTTTTAATATCTGAAAAACAAAAATTACAGAGACAGAATCAATTCTTACAAGTTAAAAATAACCTTACAGGTGTAATACAAATTAATGAATTGGATATAACAAAGGAGAAGATGCAAAGACGGTTTGCTCATTCAATAAATTTGAATTGGGCAAAAATTTATGTCAATTTATTTCTAAAATCTCTTGTTTATCTAATTTTAAAGATTTGTTATTTAAGTGCAGGATTTTGAAATTTTCTGTTATGTCAAACGTATGTTTATTTAGAAACAAATGGTTACCAAATGTAGACAAATCATCTCCTTTTTTAGCACAAGCTAGATGTTCCTTGATTCTAATATTAAAAGACCTTCCTGTTTGTCCAATATATCTAGCTTCGCAGGAGTTACAATTTAATAGATAAATACCACTTTGGTTCAAAATATTAACTTTATCTTTAGTATTTACTAACATCCTACTTAAGTTTTGAGTATCTTTTTGATACTACGTAAAAATATGTCTATACATTATGATTCTTACTAATGGAATTTTCCAATTACCTTATAAAATAATGATATTTTTGGTACCTTAAATCAGTATTCCCCAAACTTTTTACACATGCGGACCGGTAAAAAAAGGAAAAACTTTTCGTGGACCACTAATACTGAAATAAAAATGGATTTTTTTATGTAATATTTTTTAAATCTTCTATTTCTTCTATTGTGACAGATGGAAATAACTATAACTAACAAATATAAATATGAAACTCTGGGAAACATATTTAGGTAATGTTTTGAATCTGGGTTCACTATCCATGACCAAAAATATTTTCGTTCTCCCTGAGTGTACCTGAGATGATTCATGACTGTCGATTCTTAGAGAACCAGCGACCATCGTGTCGCATTATCCTACCAATTATTATTATTTAACTTATTATTATTCCTCTTTAATAATAACCGGCATAAAGAAAATTGTACAAAATAAATTTTTTTTGTTAAATATTCTCTTCTTTTGTCCATAACACTTGACAACCCTACTTATTGCCTAATATACATCTCTAATATTTCCAATGTCTGTTTCAGTTCTACATCGATCAACGAAACATTTTATAAGCGTTTCACCACACCAGGTGAAACCTATTTTGAAATTAAAGAAAAGTCTCAGCTTGAATAATAGAAATTGTCTAAATAGCTCTAGAAAAAAGATTGAATCGTCGGTGAACGAAGTACCCAAATATCTTAGCATAGAAGAAAGAATAAAACTTAATCCGAGACTTTGCAGAAGTTTGTCTATGTGCGAGGAGCGTGAGACTCGGAGTGCTGACGAAGCGAGTGAAAATAGCGAAAGTTGAAATACAGTAAAGACTGCCAAATAGTTTTATATTTCTTGTGCTGTGATATTTGTATTGATAATTTCAGAGACTATTCAATTTGGTAAATTTTACTATACCTTTTACGCTTCCAGGGTACGTGCGCTTTTAATAAATTGCGTTTCACTCATATTAACCTTTATCCGCCCGAGCAATTTTTGCTCAATGATTGCGTGACCCTAAGCTGTAATTAAAATAACTATATCTCTAAAAGTAGTCAACTTATTTGGGTAAAGTAAAAACCATCATCAAAAAAACGATTGTTTAAATTTTATAAAAGCTTTATTCACCATTTTTCGTAATTAATATAATTTTAAATTAAAGTTAATTAATTTACAATAAAAATTACACCAAAATTTAAATTGAAAACTGTTAAATTAATAAAAAATAGCAAATCAAACTATAAAGTTACAATTAAAACCTTAAAATTACACATAAATCAAAATTTTTTTTTCCGTATGCCAATTTTTAAAACATTTGTCTATATATAGACCATCTTTAAACTTCTTGCATGTGAATATCGATGACCCCGAAACGCAGATGCTTCCTTTACTCATTATGACAGATATTTATTGAATGCGAAAATAAAATTCGGTTCCGTATCTAAAAGTCATTATTAATGTAAGGTAATATTTATATGTTGATACTTTTATCATAAATCAATGTATTCCAATCGTGAAATGTGTCATAATCAACGGTGCCCTGCAAAACCACTGGGCGGTTAAAGGTTAATTTATTATAAAAATAATATTTTTATTCTCTACCGAACATTTTTATTGAAATAAAAAAATATAATCTGTTCATTTTCTAATAATCAAATAGCCTTCAACCAGGTTGAAGAAAACACAACATATTTATCATCTATTGGTGTAGTCCCATTTTATTTGGTTGTTACGATTAAATATGCATGTTTTACATTCTATTCTCTCATGCAGCAAAATTAACACAGAGTGCCCTTTGTCATAAGCAAGTAGTTCGGGGTGCCCGTCTTAGTAGAAAAGGTTTCCGACCACTGTTATAGTACATTGTTGAGGTGAAGCCAAATTTTAGATAGCCTCTAGTAATACGAATGTTTTTCTATGGTTCTGAACTTTTTTCTTACCTTTAATTTGGGCTATTTTTATTAATCCTAGTCAATATACTTTAATTTACTTTTGAGTAGTTGCAACCGGGGAATCTAATCCCGGACCCCTATACAATCCCAGGATTTCAGGATTCACAATTTTTAATCCCAGGATTGGTAATTTCATGTTTCAAATTGTATATTTAAAATTTAATTTGTGTCCATGATTGCTTCAATCGAAATGACTAAACGATTTAATAATTGTATTGGGCATGTTAATGGTTTTTTTTATTTATTGAGAAGATTTTATTTATGTATAATAGCTGCAATTGATTTTTCTATAAAATAATGCAAGAATTATTATTAAAAATATGAGCATGTAAACAAATTGAAGTATACATTGTAATTCAGGAAGTATTTAATTTGAATTGTTTATTAACATTTACAATGAATCCTGAAATCCCGAGATTTATATTTGCTTTGGACCTATTTATATATTTAAATATGCTGTTTTCTGTAAGATAATCTGACATCTTAACTCACAGAACTAAAATGTTATATGCGAAATGTGTTGCCATACAGAAATGCCATTTATTTCAAGACAGATAAATCACACTTTCCAAACTGTAACTAAACCGTACCATTAACTTTTTTGTGATTTACACCATAAGATTTTAATGGTCTCAAGTAAATGTCTTATGAGCTCTAAGTTAAGGCTTAGTTATTATTGTTAAAGTTGGCACGGTCACAACAAAAACTGTGCTATTCTAAAAAAATTAATTTGACAGAATTTGCATGTTGTATGTATATATTTTATATATTTTTTTGTTTTTTTTTTACTTTATATAAGTGATTTATACTCACTTCATAATAGCAGATAAACAAGTTTTATTTGAGTTTTATTTGAGTTTTATTTGTGTTGAAATATGTATATGATGCAATTCTATACTTTTTATACAAAATATAAATATATGTTTCGCAATATCTTTGTTTCAATATCTGATCTCAGAAACCACGTTACTGCCGGGTCTGCAGTCGATTGGTCAACGTCATTGGCTTCGGTTGCGGTGCTCACGGGCTCCAATCTCACTACGGACAGTTTCATAAATTGATTTTTCTATCAGTTTATGGATGTTTGTTTGGAGGCATGAGTGTCTGTCTGTAATGTAAAAAAATAACTCCTGCCCAATCAATCCTAAAAATCAGTTAACCACGGGCCCTATTCTTCTATATCTTTTTTTAACCATATCCGCTCTTTACTCGGGGCATATGGCTATCTCACAGTTCCTCCAAGATTGTCTGTCCCCTGTCAGTCTTCTTGCTCCTTACCAGCGCCCCGTAGCTCCACCGAGTACATCCTACGGATGGTCATCAGCGACATTTCAGGAGTACGGAATCTATACGGTTGGTAGAAGAGACAGGCAGGATTCAGGCTCATCTGGGGCATCCGCAGCACATGTCCAAGCCAGGTCCACTGTCTTCGAAAAAGAGTGGTTGAGCAACTGAGTTACAAGCAGTTTTTGTAGAAAAAGCTTGTTGAAAAAAGCTTCATTAGGAGTCCATATGCTCCACATTGGGAGCGGAGTGGTTTAAAAAAAATCACACAAGAATTTTCTCCCACAAACACAAATAATTAACATTGTATTCAGGATTTTTATTATTTGCATATTCCCCCTCTCCGCTCCCATTAAATGCGAAAAGTCCTACTCTTAACCCTTAAATGCATATTGTATTAAATTTATGACAAAATATAGTATTACATGTCTTATCTACACTTTTCCAATTTTGGTGTTGATTCAAGCCAATAATTAAAATCAATATATTTACTTTGAATTACTTTAATTTTTTTTAACCTGTGTATGTACTCTACTTTCGTTTTTATTCATAATTTAGCAAATCAATCTGACAGCTCTTCGAATGTGGTAGATTGTCCGTATTTATAGTTGTGTTTCTAATAAAATTATTAATTTGCCATCCACCAAAATTTTATTTTATACTGAAAGAAGGTAAGTCAATAATATAATCATAAAATATTTGAAGATTTTACCTTTTTAAGAGAATTATAGACATTTTATGATTTATATTTTATTTTATACACTATGCGTTTACGAGTGTAAAATATGTACCATGCAAAAATTTTTGTGTTGGTGTTGTTTGACTTCTTGTGGAAAACCATGGCTCGACGACAGTATTTGATTGACAAGGGGATTGAGGAGTATGTCAACAACTTATCTAAAAGTGAGAATGGAATGGAATTCAGTGATGTTGAGAGCATTGATGATCAGGAATTTCGACCAGTGATAGATGTTTTGGAGGATGATGAAGCGGTTGCTTACTTTATGATGCAACTAAAGACCCACCAGATATGGAAGAAGAAATGTAGATGTGTTCTAATGTAAATATATTATTTATTTCTTATATGTTCAATAAATTATAGATACAACAAAAACATTGTTTTCAAATTGTTATGTTTTTTCCTATCTGTTAAGTCAGTTTCTGTTTTGTCATGTTCTGTTTAGTCATGGAACCCAATAAAACAACGAGCTTCCAATATGTATCATAATAGTATAATATGACCTGATTTTAAATGGAAGAGGCTTTGGACCCGAAACTAGGTAAATATTGTGAGTCCCAAAAAGTTCAACAAAATCCATTTTTTCCCTCGCATTTTAGTTCGCTAAAACATTTGATCACTTAAATTCGGTACTGAGTAATATAAGCGGATAGAAAGTATAGCGGCCTTTTCAGATTTAACACACTGGCAGTTAGTGTTCTTGGGGCGGACCTGCAAATACCTAATTGTATTGTCCAATAGACAACAATATTATTACAATAATATCAATTTCTAGAAAGGCATGGCTAACTCGTGGTATTCTCGAGGTTATATTTTTTATTAATTTTATTTGGACATGGAAAAACAAATACAACGAAATTTATGAAAATTAAGATGCTTAAAAAAATATTATAGTTTCTCTGCGAAGTAGATGTGGAAGATTGCTAATGTACTCGAAGGTAAGGCCTAACATTTTAACAAGAAAGTCATGGATTTTGACGGATTGACATTTTTGTAACTATAATTTTTGTTCTGATTTATTATTTCCGTTTGTCAAAATCGCGCGTCAAAATAATCATTACAGTTAAACATGATGCTTTAACTCTGTTAAAAATGTCACTGAAAAGCCTGAGCGTCTGAGAATATCCTGAAAGTAGAGCTAATTTTGTTTTGAGAGTCTACAACGAGATTAAAATTAAAGACGTCTATTATAAATTAGACCACTGTTTATGGGCGGCTCAAATCGCATCACAAATATTTTGAATCGTCTTCGTAGATTGTATCACAAAACATATTTTTAAGATAATGAATTTCAAAGCTTCAATGTTTTGGTTTTTCAAATATACAGAGGCTATCTGCAATAACATTTTACAATGATTTCGTAAACATCCATTACCTAAATTGACGCAGAAAGCACAAATTTTAAATAATACTGATTTACTAACATAGCCCACTATTCCGATAAATTTAAGTAAAGAGTATCTTCTGAGGAATGAAACGGACTTCAACTTTAGTTTCATAATAATATCCTTGTTTAATTACCGGGAATGTGAATTTTATCGTTTGCTATATTATTACTTCCTAAGGTAATATCAGCCATTGAATTATGCTGAATTTAATATTTAATGAAATACCTAATCAGAATTTTATGAACAATATTACGAATTTGTTAGCAGGTTAAGAATTTTTTGGTGACAGCCATTTACATAATTGCTAGGTGAGAATACTTTTGTTTATTCACTCAGTGAAATGCAGCGTCACTCAAGAATAAATAAATTAATACGTACCTACCTACATAGTCTGATGTTGTATGTAAATTTCCATGCATTTATTTGTCAAGAAGTCAGTCTCGTAGCGTCACTGCGTAACGACGTACCATACTAAAACATTGTCTGGCCGCATCGCGAGCTATCATTAAATATTTTTTAGTCGCAAACAGGTTTTCGTCGTGGAAAGTCTTCTGCTTTCGGGTTGTAGCGTTTTAGTAGATCAAGTTTTGTTTACGATGTCGAGTGTTGTTAATTTTGGAGCCGGACCGGCGAAGTTACCTGAAGAGGTAAATATAAAATAATTACACTTTTAGCTTTCTAATTATTACTGCCGTAAACAAAGAAATTTGACTTTCAAAAAACTTGCATGTCAATATTGTTTACAAATTAAATTATTTGTTTCATTCAAGATGCGATAACTTATTCGACTTTTTGAACTTTAAATATTCTGTGTAATAAATAATCAAGTGTAATCTATTCTTAACCAAATCGGTTTTAGAGATCTATTAAGCTAAATAATGCGATTAATTTAATGTAGACTATTGTCCAACTGTTGTGAAACAAATTATGTTGGTGGTTGATTGTTTTTTTCGTTCAAGTCGTGCAGAAAAACAAAATGTATTCTTATAAAAGAAACTATTCCCTATCTTGTGCTCGATTTGGCAGAATGCAATTCATTTTAATTGCGTTGGTTACGCCTCTAATAATTAATCACGGCTTCTAGACATTTATAATTATTGTTTCAATTTGAATACTAAGATTTTCAAGAGTACGTATTGAACGTGTAATATCCATATGTATATTATTTAAAGATACCTATCAACTGAGGGTGCTTAATGGAATGGTGCTCAATATCAAGTTTATCTGTGTTATCACGTAACGACATTTTACTTTAAAAATACGTAACGTAAATATTAAAATTCTTCTATTGTCTTTCATTTCATATATTTATGTATAATATTGTCACAAAAAAGCAATTTATTCTTGTTACTGTATATTGCACAATATTTTTTATTTATATTTTAAGTTTCAATGCACAAAAGCATCGAAATAATTAATACAATTTTATAGTAAAATAGTGTTGCTTCATTTTATTTTTGCACCTACCTAAATATTTTCTGCTTTAACTAATTTCGTTATTAAAATTATTAGAATAAATTTTCAATGCCCTACGCCTATTAATATTTTATGAACGATTAGATTGTTATCGTTAAATCATATTTATTTAAGATTGTTATTGTTGCGTGGTAATTACAACTAATAATTATTAAAATTGCTATTTGATTGTGTGAGCTAAATTATTTTTCGCGAGTGCATTGTTTTGTTTAATAATAAATAATAATTATATGACTAGTATATGTTGTGTATCCAATGATCAAAGCTGCTTCTCGACAAACCTGTTTATATCATATCCAAAGATTTTTTTTATATTAAAAATAACACTAATTGTAGACTTGTGCTGTTGGTATCAGGTGCCTCTTTTTTATAGATACCTACCTGCTTTTAAAACGCCGTAAAAATCTAACTCGGCTGGAAAAAAATATTGAAGATTTCAATTTCTTCTTCGGTTTTCAAAAATCGCAAACATAAGTTTTTTAACATTTTCTATGGATTCGGCGGTAACTTTGTGGAAGTTCATTTTTAATATAAAATTAAAATACGTTGCGATATGGTTAGTCTGAAGATGCTTCTTAAAGAGGCAAAACGCGTCACGTTAGTGATAAAACCATTGGAACAACTAAGTTACCAAATTTAATTTTATATAAGTGTTTCAGTTATTATTGATATGTTATAAACTTGATTACTTTAGGTATTTATATATAAACCCTCATTCTTATGCACATGCTTTATAACAAAAATACGTAATAAATATTAAATAAATTATTCTATAATTGAAGATCTCTCCCTGAGGTTACGGAGGGGGGGGATGTTAATGATGAATGTTCTGCCATTAAAGGGGCCAGTTTAGCTAAAAAGTTTGGGAAGCACTGTTGTATAATGTGATGCCTATAATTTTTTAGAACAGTTCTATTTTTCTCAATGAGCCACTATTATTATGCATTCAATAATTATTTTATGCTTCCTTTTGCAGGTACTCGCAAGTATTCAGAAAGAACTGATTCAATATGGAGATTCCAAGATCAGTGTGATGGAAATGAGTCATCGATCGGCACAGTACATGAAAATCAATGATGAAGCTATAAATCTTGTCAGACAGTTAATGTAAGCAGTTTTTATATATATTTAGTTATAAGTCGTTGTCCATAAATGAAAACATGATTTAGGGCGATTTCTGATCCCTCTTTCCTGTTTTGTCACAAAATCACCACCCATCTCAGACTTAATTAAGCCATTCGCTTTAATTTGAGGGAGTGCTCAAAAGCATTTAATTGCAAAATATTTTCTAATATTTGTAATCTGAATTAACTCTTTTATTTAGTTTATTGTGACATTTTGTTCCTCATAGTTTAATAAAATATTATGGGAGAAGAGTTTAAAGTCAAGTGCCCGGGTCACCCATTTTCTTTGAGGAGCCCTGTCAATACCACACCATAATGTAGTAATAAAATTAAGTAAATTTATGCCAAATTAATTTTTGGTTCTTGACAGTGACACTTTTTTTATCTTTTTTTTGCCCAACTATTTTCTGTTTTTTGTCTGACAGGTTGGTCATAAAACTTAAAGTGTTTTCTTTATATATTTATTCCGTAGGTATATGTAATGATTTTGCACCTTCATACGGAGAGCAAGTAGATGTCAAATTTGAGTCCGCTTGGGATGATAAAGATTCGTTTATCTCACTGCATTTTATTTTGAACGCCTGTCTAGAGGTTAACTTTTTGAACTTGGTCAAAAAAGATAAACATATTTTTGTATCTTTTATTCCTAAAAATAGAAATGGTAATATTGCTTTGAAAATGTGTATTCAGTTTGTTTTATGCTTCAATCATATTGATTTAATAATGTGATGCAACTCTGTGTAAATAGGCATAATAAATAATATTTAAATATTGTTGACACTGACTGGAAAACAAAAGCAAAGAAAACACAATTTATTAGGCATTTCTTTTAATTAATTATTGTTGTAATTTGTAATAGCAACTTTTATTTGACAACTTAGAAAAAATATTCCTTAGATATAGTTTTCTGATAAATTGTGAGTTTTTAATGAAGGATACTAACGGAGGCCTACACAGTAGACTTTTTTTTTTTTTTTTTTTTTTTCCATGTCCGCTCCCAATGTGGAGCATATGGTCTCCTGATGGAGGTATCTTAACAGACTTTTTCTACGAGAACTGCTTGTTACTCAGTTGCTCAACCTCTCTTTTTTTCCAAAGAGAGTAGGGATAGAAGGATAGGGCTGCACAGTAGACTATTGGCTGGTAACCTTTTTACTTAGACTGGAACCGTGGTGTAAGAAGTACAGGTGAGCTGGATAAAAGGTGACAGTCGCCATTTCTGTATTTGTTGACGTCACTACGTGCTTATCCAATATTATTATTTATTTTAAATGTTTTGAAATTAAAAGAATGATCATAAAAAAGTTATTTGACAATTTTTCTCATTAATGGATTTTCCTTACAGTTCAGTGGGAGTCTTATGCCTGATCAATTGAAATCTTCCGATTCTTTCATTTGTACATATACAAACTACTTACCCTTAATTAACATTTTTCTTTTACCAGGGATGTTCCAGACAATTATAAAATTCTGTTTTTGCAAGGAGGTGCAACAGGAATATTTGCCGCACTACCATTAAATTTGATTTCCAAAACAGGAGTAGCCGATTATGTTGTCACAGGTGAGTATTTTTAATTATATAAAGCATAATTATATACTCACAGTTGAACTTGATCAGAACCGATCCAATTATTCAATGCGTGTGTTCAGATGCTGTTGCTTTACGATTGTGAGTCATAACATTCATAAAATTTTGGCATCACTTTAGAGTTACCTTTGAACGGAGATACTTGTGGCAAATACTGAGGTCAAGAGGTTTGATTTCAGAAAACAAGAGAAAACTAAGCAACCTCCTTATGATAATCAAAATTCCAATCCTAAACCCTACCTGTCTTCTCTTCCAACCGGATTGACTTTGTTGACTTGAAAGGCCGCTGATGACCATTCATAGAATGTATTGTAATCGGTGAAGCCAAATGGCGCTGGCAAGCAAGGAGATTGGCAGGAGATAGAATCTTGGTTGCACTGTGTGGTGGCAATGTGGTTCAAAATAGGAATTGGACATGGCAAAAGAGAGTTGTAAATCAGTACTTCAACCATCCTTTCCTTTTAGAGAGGTTGAGAATTGTTGCTAAAAGTATTACCCTGTTAATGTTGCCCATGCGCATAAAACACAATTTTATATGTATATGTACTTAATATGTAGGAGAAGTTTAACAGCAAGTATATTTTATTGAGCCTTGAAAACCAATAAAAAATACTAAGTGGGTAGATAGCAGGATAAGTTAGGTTGTATACAAATTCTTTTATCCCCCAATTTCAAAGAATCTATGAAGCGTGATAGGTTTGAAACACAGAAGTCACTCGTACAAATGCATATATTATTGATTGAAAAGTCTATATATTCAAATGTATCAGTCAGGGATTTGAACTGTACAGCTTCCCATGAGTAGTAATTATTATGCACATACATTTTTACTTATCTTATTTGCTAACCATCTTCGATTTTATTTAAAGAAATTATTTCAATTGCAGGAACCTGGTCAGCTAAAGCTGCAAAAGAAGCAGAAAAATATGGCAAAGTTAATTTGGTGATACCAAAAATGAGCAAATATCAAAGTATTCCATCCGAAGATACTTGGAAACTTGATCCGAAAGCATCATATGTTCATGTTTGCTTTAATGAAACAGTTCACGGTATGTTAATCAATATGTTGTATAATATATTCCTGTTTCGGAATCCAGTATTTCGTTTAGCCTGATGAATTATTAAAATTATTGCTGTTATATTCTTAAATTTAATTGTTATGTTTGTGACATTGTAATAGAAAATGTATTTAATAGTAAGATTTTGTAATTGATGTTTATTTTATATTTTAGGTGTGGAATTCCCATTTATTCCTGACACAAAAGGTGTGCCTCTCGTCGCTGACATGTCATCCAATATTATGACAAGAAAATTGGATATTTCCAAGGTAATTTTAATCCATAATTTTAGTTTAATATAACGATATTAAACTATTTCTATGTGTATCAGATAATCTATTATGGAATGGGTAATTTGCCATTTATTTTGAATTGTAAATTAAAAGAGATTTTTATTAACCCGATGAACGCGGTGGACATATTTACATGTCCAAGACTTTATCTCGTGTTTCCGGTCAAACTAGAAGGAAGCACTTGTAGACATATGCTTTAGATAGAGAAATTAGGCAACAGATCATGAAAATGTCAAGTAGAACACAAGGAAATATATTTTTGAAAAGAGCTCTCGATATTCAGTCTTTCGAATTTCAGCTATGAACTGCCGATACGCAGCATTCATCGCCAGCCCTATCTATTACACATACTTACGTGGCTACACGCTTGCTTGTGTTTTTGGCGGTGTACGTGAAGACTGGCTGGAGCCATTTTGCTTGCAAAGTCGTAGATTAAATATTTTTCAGCTTCTTCATTTTATTTGATTTATTTATAACTCATTTTTAAGGTGTTAACTGTCAATTCTTGGTTGTGTAATACAAATTAATGAATCGGATATAACAAAGGAGAAGATGTAAAGACGGTTTGCTCATTCAATAAATTTGAATTGGGCAAAAATTTATGTCTATTTATTTCTAAAATCTCTTGTTTATTTAATTTTAAAGATTTGTTATTTAAGTGCAGGATTTTGAAATTTTCTGTTATGTCAAACGTATGTTTATTTAGAAACAAATGGTTACCAAATGTAGACAAATCAGACCACCCGAAATCGGATTTGTGGAAAACTCGTTTTTCATTCAAATTTGCAACTGCTTTCTTGAGTATGGTAGCCCCAATAGTCCGCTCCGAGATAGTTCGCTCCCTATCTACTGTGTTATCGGAGAGTCTACTGTATATATTTATCATAATTCTCCATGTTTTACTGTTGAAATTGATCTATTTTTAGTCATAGTGAGCATTTGAACAGATCAGTTGATTGAAAATAAATTCGTGCGAAAACTGCTCGCGCTGTAAAGGTTAAACAAGATATACTCAAGGATTAAGTACACTTATGCCCTACATCTGAAATTTTTAATTGAGAATATTTACATTTGATGTTGACCTTGTCACAACTTTAGCCTAGAACCATTTGATCGCTGAGCAGAACACTTGCCGGTAGGCTCCAGAGGCAGCTTTATTTTTAATTTCAGCATTTTAATGTTCCTTTAATATTTGCAGTTTGCTGTTATTTACGCTGGAGCCCAGAAGAATATTGGACCAGCTGGAGTTACTGTTGTCATTATAAGAGACGATCTTATAGGCAAAGCTATGCCCATTACACCGTCCATTTTTGATTTTGCCGCTGTGGTTAAGGAGAATTCTATTTACAATACCCCTCCATGCTTCGCGTAAGTGAATTTACTATATTATAGTAATCAGTGGCGTAGCTAGGGGTTGTGCCACTCGGGGCGGTCTGAGTTTGCCGCCCCTCCCCCTACTTTTCCTCTAAATATTTTTTTAACCATTACGATGGAAAAGATTGCTCTGCAGACAGAAAATTTTTATGTATAAATATAATTTTTTGGAAAATATGTACTATAGTTTTACAATCCTGACAAATTTTATATTTAATTAGACACCGTAGCGTGTTGAAAATGAAATACTGAATGTCTTAAGTAGCTAGTACATCGGAACTGTGTGTGCATTGTTTATACCGCAAACGCTTTCAGAAAATTTCATACCTACATGTGATAATAATAAAACGTCCACAGAGCGGTCTGGGCTATTATATATAAGATATTACTATTCTAGAGACTCGCAGGTTTGTTTTTCAAATACATATCGACTGTGGAAAGGAAAAAGGATGTAACCCACACCAAAAAATATTGTGTATAACTCACACAAAACGTGTTAATAAACTATATTTAGATGAATATATATGATATATCGACCTTAGAAAGGCAAGAGGACATATCCCTCCATCTTTTAAAATATTTTTATTTCGATAATCACAATGTATACACGTTTTGTGTGGGCAATACAATATTTTTTGAGTGTGGGTTACGTCCTTTTTCGGATGGTTGTGTGGGAGGGAGTGAGTTTTAGACATCACAAACACTTGGACTACGAATAGAAATACATAAATCGATTGAAAGTCGGCGTCCGTGGTGCAGTTGGTAGTGTCGTTGGCTACGGTTACAGATGTCTCGTGTTTAATTCCTGGTGTAATATCGAAATAACAAATTTTTTGTGTACAATACATTAATAGATATATATTGTACATAGAAGGTAAATTGTAAATTAATTTAGAACAAGATATTCAGCAGAACATAATTCGCAAAAAAAAACATTTAAAAAATTATAACAAATTTATTTTTTCTCGCCTTTGCTTTGACTAAATCGTCAGCAACATTATCAAAATCTGTTTTATCTGTTCTATTGAAAGTTTTGCAAAAATTATTAATTGTAAATTGCTCACTATCCAGTATAGTTAATTTTATTAATTTCAACTTTGAAAAACTCCTTTCAGAGTTAGCAACACAGTTGCAAGGATAAAATTGTTTTTGAATAAATTGAAAAAGTTCAATCTTCGCCATAATTTTGAATTCTTTCCGATTATCATCATCATGATCTTAATTTAACCGACACTCGTAATTTTCACTCAAAAGATTTGATGGAGTAAGAAAACCATATTTCTCAGCAAGATTATAAAGCTGTTGAAATCTCTGAGACTCTGTCCAGTGACGAAAACATTCCTCTCCCCAATTTTGATTCGAATGATAATTCAGCATCTTGTGATTATTCACCAGGTAACAATTTATTCGACATTGAGGCTTCATGATTATCCCTAAAACTTTTCAGAAAGAAATTAGAATCAATATACAATACAAAAATGTTTTATCAGCGAATCACAAAGCATAACAATTTTTATTTGTTTATTACCTACTACGGAATTTTCTACTCATTTTTAAAAATGCTGCCTCTAAAAAAGCATATTTTGTCAGCGAGTCACAAATTAGACTGAAGAAAACACCGTCAATGAAATATAGCTTGCATTGATTAAGTGGTTTCCAACTGAGGAGGCGCCAAAATTTTGTAGTTAAAAAATAGTTTTCATACCCTAATATCTACAAATAAATAAAATTTCATAACGTAACATAACCGTAAAAATTCAGTGAATGAATGTTTATTTTACTCATTGACAAGACATACTCTTGGAGGCAGCATTTTTTAACGTAAAATTCCATAGGTAATAAACAAATAAAAATAATCTCAGGATAATCATGAAGCCTCAATGTTGAGGCAGATAGAAAAAATTGTTGCGAACAGTCAAAAGATGCTGAATTATCATTTTGTGGTTGAAATTAATAAAAAAAATATTTGACATTGACAGTGAGCAATTTGCGATTAAAAAATCTTGCAATTTTTTCAATAAAACACTAGATGGCACATAAAAAAGATTTGTACAATTTCGCTGAGAACAGAGCAAGGAAAGATAATTTTGTTATAATTTTTTTTGCGAATAGTCAATGTTTTGTTAGTGAAATCTTCTGAATATTGTGTCCTAAATTAATTTACAAATTAATGTACAATATATTAATCGATTTTACATCAATAATTTTGTATTTTTTTATAAATAATAAATATCAAAATTATTTAAGACTAGATTTTTTGACATATTTCAAGAACAAGCTTGCTCACTACACTAAGTGTCCCCCACTACAATATTAATATTAAATATAACATTTGTAAATGAAAAATTATGTTTATACATAAAATTTTTGCGTCTGTGGCGCAATATTCTGTGCAGTGGTAGATTAAGATTTAAAATAAATAATAAGTAATAAGTAATTTTAAAGGTACCCTTAATCCAACACAATTTTAAAAATTAAATCATTTTTAGAGGAAAAATGGTGGAGGGACGGCAAAACCCCTAGCTACGTCACAAAATCTTGTCGTTATTCTGTCAATTATATTTAACATTGTATTGTTTTTTTTTGTAATAAACTTTTTATTACTTGTAGTGTCTATATTATAATATCGATTTAAAAAATTAAAGGTAGGGAGGCGCGGAAAAAAAATGTTTTTTAGGGGAGGCGTTGTAGCATAAACGTTGGAAACCGCTGGATTAAGTGAACATACAAAAAATATTTATTTTTACTGCTGAAATTTTCGTTTTATTTTCGAAAATGTCGCCCTCCAAAACGTGCCGCCCGGAGCGGACCGTCCCCCACTTGCTACGCCAGTGATAGTAATATATTACAGAAACTAGTCCTGCCCTAGCCCTATCCGTCTATTATTATTGTCTACAAAAATGAGAGGTTGAGCGATTGAGTAACAAGCTACATTAGGAGTCCTCCAAAGCTAGAATCGCGCTAGGTTTTGACCTGGCATTACTGTGAGCTCAAGACTCTCCACGATTTGCATAGAATAGGGCTACATTTTATTTTTCACTAGATAAGAAAGTTTCTGGGTAGCTTTGGCCCAGCTCTGAGGGGTTTTGTATTTATATGGTTCGCCATTGCATTTATGTGTGGTATTGTTGTACATAGAAATGAACTTAATGTCTTAAGATGAAATTTAATTAAAATGAATAGATTTATTGTTATAATTGATATATAAATATAGATAAAACAAGGTGGGCCAAAATTTGCATCTAAATTGGGTAACTTTGGCCCGCGATACAAATAAACACTGTGATTACTATAAATCCAGTGATTTTTAAGTCTTGGCAACCTTTCTTTATGCTTTCATATATTCTGTACATAATAGAGATGGGAAACAATTTGGTTTACAGATTAGTAATACAAATTGAAAATATGGCTAATCCAATTTATTTCAAGAAAAGTTTTTAAATTGTGTTTCATCATTCTAAACTGACCAGCTTACAAATTCAACAATAAAACAAATTATGTTGCACATTAATTCATATTTTTACCACCAGGGACTACTCAATACCTTTGCTTAGCTAAAAAATATTCATATGGCATTAATGTATTATCATGGTATTAAAACAGAACCTTTTTCCACGTAGTGGGCTAATCTTAGACCAATGGGCAAACTTACGCAAATTGATGGTATTGTAAATTTTTAGGATATACGTAACTGGAGAAGTTTTTAAATGGATCAAAAGAAACGGCGGAGTCGAAGGCATGGAAAAACTTGCCATCAAGAAGTCTTCACTCGTTTACGACCTGATTGACAAGTCAAATGGATTTTATGTGTGTCCTGTTGAAAAAAATGCACGCAGTCGTATGAACGTGCCATTCAGAATCGGCGGCGAGGGAGGAAATGAAAAACTCGAAGAAACTTTTGTGAAGGGTGCTTCAGCACTCGGAATGCTGCAGCTGAAAGGTCACAGGTATATTTACAATGTAATATAAATACATAACGCCACACATAGCTGAAAAAACATGGTTTCTGAAGAGTAAAGTAACTCAGTAAAGTATACAGCGAACAGCTGGATAAATAAGTTGTTTTAAAATTCAAATATTATGGAAACATTTGATTATTTAACTGTTTTTGATCTCATAATTATATTTATAAAATATTTCCACCAACATGGTCAAAGTGGTTCCAAGCTGCATTCCAGTCTTTAAATCTTTTGCTCACATCTTCATTAATAAATGAATTTGCATCTATATAGGAACAACTTTTTAAAAAAACTGTCCAAAGAAATTGGTAAAAAACCAGTAGTACTCAATTATTTTTTCTCTGACAAGAAAGATCTCAACTTTGACTCACCTTGCCAAATACTTGCTGAAATATCCACCGTATTTACAATGCAAAAATTTACAGTGTATAATTTCTTCAATTTTATCAATTGCTTCTGAGGTAAATCAGCAACAACAAATATTCAATTTTCATTTTATAAGATTTGGATTGATCCGCCATTTTGAATTGGTCTGCTTTGATTTGACGGTTTATTTTGACTCTTAAAATGAATTGATCTAATGATTAAAATTCGTTTCAGGTCTGTGGGGGGCATTCGTGTTTCGTTATACAATGCCATAACACTGGGAAATGTGGAGAGTATATTGAAGTACATGAAAGAATTTCAAGAAAATCACGCATGATGGGATAATAATCTTTTCGGTTTGAACATCACAATATTTTTTGAACCGTATTTTTGCTAAATTAAAAACAAACATTGAAAAATATATCAGTTCATTTTATTTCCATACACACATTTTAACAACACATGTAAGCAACTTTCATAATATTACTTTATGGACTGTCATATATTTATACACAAACGCATGTTACATACAATTATTATAACATTCAATTCAAAAATAATCTACATCGTTGAAATTTAAAAAGAAAATGTAATACTTTGTTTTGTAAGTAAGTGACTGAAAAATAATCAATTTACTTGAGTAATAAAAACAGTATTTGCCGAATGTCAATTTGAGCCAAAATTTGTTCAATTAAAATTAAACAATTATGCAGAGAGTTCATAATAACTTCTACATCCTTTTGTGAGGAAATTTTATTCAATGTATTATTTAAAAAAAAAAACACTAGTATAACTTGTATTATTAAAAGACAGGGTTATTGAAATGAATTTTTATTTGATTAATGTCAAGTAAATAAAATTGGGTTTTTAATGATTTAAAATTACTTATTTTAATCACAAATTGATAATGTGATGTTAATAATTGAATTATAATATATGTACATTAAATTCTAAATATATATTGGTGAGCATTTCATCAGTATTGTAAATATACACATTTGAAATAAAAAATGGATAGTTACAATAATTTCATAATCTTTTCATAAATAACAATAAAAAGGGTTATTTACATGGTGCAAAATTCGTTGTTCGATTTGACGATTTTGTTGTTGAAAAATCATATATATATTTGTATATTATATATATTTAATTAAAAATATTGACTTAATCTAATATAATAAATTGGTTAGTTATATAAAATATAAATTTATAAAACTATTTCAATAACAACTATGTCTTATTCGCGCGGTGCTTTGGCGAGGTTTGCTAACAAACGTCTCGAGTTCACGTATAGAATACAGTTTCGCGAATTCAGACCTGCGATCGTTCTGTTTCGCGTGGCAAAAAAACAAAAAGAAATATTCTACACCCGAACAGACGGACGTTCAAATAAGCAATGTTGCCAAAGCACCGCACCTCACTTACAAAAGGTGTTTCTAATTTGATCTAAGTTTTCTTTTATGGCAGTGCCCCGCTAACGAATTGTTATCATTTTTTGAGCATTGTTTTAATTCAATTAACAAGATAGAAGACCAAATCAAAATATTTACTTTACGCAGACGTCGAATTGTGTCATGTCTCATTTTTCCGCATCAGCTAATGATAAAAATGCCTCTGATAACACGAGTCTATAATGTTTATTACTCACAGATTAAAAATAGCCTAACGTGAAAGTTCTCTCCAAATTGACAAAGACGATACATTGTAAAGTCAGGGTGAAATAAAGCTTCAGAAATAAAGATTATTTCTAACAAATAGTAGATATGAGATGTACTTTCACAGATAATCATAAAATAAATAATATTGGTCGTATTTATTAAACACTGTTTTCAGTATTTCATAAAGTTTTGAGGACATGATGACGACAATAATTCGTATCGTAATTAGATTCTCTCAATTGTTTATTCACTTCACTTCATTATATTGTTTCACTGACCCTCACTTTCACTGTCGCTTTTGTCTGGAAAAGTCAAAGAAAGACAACAATTAATAAATCATGCCACAAGGAAACTGTCGTAAAGTAGGAAAAAATATGATTTGATTGAGTTGATAACAAACGGTAAGTTTGAAATCAATCCTGGAATTATAATATAATATTTCATATGATTATACGATCATATGAGCTATAACCATGACATTTCTCACTTTTATGGTTTCTGTTTTTTTATAGCAAGTGAACATGGCTTACTATTTTCTGATTTCAGACCAGACTAAAGGTGCAGTTTATATATTAAGTGAGTCACGTTAACTGCATCAGGCTTGTAATATGGCTGTTTTATATGTTATTTCGTTACGTATGCCAAAACGGCTTACAAAGAGTTAAAGTAGCAGTATGTTAATTATACAACCAACCCTTTAAAGAGAAAAGACATTGCGTAAATTGTGAAATATAAGATAAATTAGAAGTCGACATTACCTTTCTTTCCTGGATAGGCGTGCCTCTTTAATCTGTCGTAAAGATCTTCCTTCGTTCCATATATGCTGGCGTTGGATCGCGCGAGGCTGTTCATCTTTCCGTTGGCGCCGTTGTGGAGACTCTCCTTCATGTACGTTTCATTGTAGAAGTTTGGCATTTCCCAGCCGTCTTCCTCGTCGTCATAGTAATGCGCGTACGTGGAATGGTGTGACGGAGCGATGGATTCCGCATACGGTGTGTGAGCTCCGTAGTAGAAGTTCACCTGTGATCCGTTTTGGTCGATCGCCGGAGTGATGGCCTTCTTCGGTTCCTTCTTTCGGTTAGCCCTAAAATTAGTTCACGAAGCGGTTACAGTTGAGATTACTTTTGAAGATCACCAAACACAAGAAGATCTGTCTTAGGATTATTAAGAATTTATGCATAAATCTTTAACCGACAAAAAATCCATTAACCAACATTGGTTAGCTTTTGTTTGTTCGTTTCTTTATTTATTATTTTAATTAATTTCCCTAACAAACTGTTTTTTCATTTTCTCACCTGACACAAATCATCCATATGAGCAGAACAATCAGAATGATGAGGATGACTCCACCTGCAATTCCACCGGCAATGTAAGCGAACTCAGATTTCTCCGTGCAATGTCTACCGGTGAAACTTCCGATGCATCTGCATGTCGGTTGGCCGCGCAGATCTTTGATACACTGGCCGTCATTCTCGCAATAGCCATGGCAAACGTCTAAGAAAAGATTGACACATTTGCGTTAATTAATTGTTATCTTGTATTAAATATTTGAGGTTCAATGCTACAATAATATTAGACTTAAAAATTGGTACCTGTGCATTCCTTTCCGGTGCCGTTGAATCCTGGTTTACATTGACATCTGAATTCTCCTGTTTCAGTTAATAGAAGACAATATGCATTAGCATCACAATGCATTTCTGGACCTTCCATCTCACAAGGGTTCGTGCATTCTGTCTGCGACACCTAAAAATACATCAATCATTAGTATTTATTCAAGTGATAAATAATTATTGGTAAAATTGGACAATTTAAATGAAATGAGAACTCACTGCTGAAGGTCCTTTTGTGCTTGTGTTTGGCGGGCAAGGCATGCAACTGGTTTGTTGTGATTCTGATTGATATGTTCCCTTTTTGCAAGCCACGCAGCTATTCAATGTTCCATTCAGATATGATCCTGGAATAACACAAAAGAAGGTTAGGACTGTCTAATTAATAACTGCAAATACGGTAATTTATAAAAGCACTGGCGGCTGATGTTAATTATAAGTGTTTACCTGGCTTGCAGACAGGAAGAGTACACTGGTCAGGACTGGAAGCTCCACGTGTAGCAGTGGTGGTTCCCGCAGGACACGGTGAGCAGAGCGCTCTAGCTCCCGGAGCTCGGAGAGTTCCTCTGGGACATGCTTCGCATTCTCCAATACTGCCCAATTGCATACCTGAAATGATTATTTTATATCAATTTAGTATCTCTCATTTTAGTATAAATATTCCTATTTGTACGAGTCCACTTGAGTTTGCTCCTTGTGAAAGACAAGTAAATTTACTTCAATTGGTTTAAAATTCTTTTTTCGCAACAGCTTTCGTTTGAGGATCTCGGAGATCCAAATTGAGCATCCAGCTTGCCCCCTTCTCCCCCACTGAAATCTTGTACCGCAATTAAAGTAGCATCATTCTATGCAGGTGGTCGGAGAAGCTGTGGCAGTCGTGCATCTTATTTACCTGCATGCTTACTACACCAACCTCTGGCTTCATCGCGAAGGGTGGAGATTTCCCTTCGCGACTTTGTCCTGTTTCTGGCAGTCATCGATGAACTGTCGCACATTCGACCGGTGGCTCCCATCGAAGAGAAGCATGAACTCCACGAGGAAAGTGAGCTTGTGAAAAGAAATGCGGCATGACAATCGACCCCAAAGAGATCGCCAATAAAGTGCGCACGCTCGCACAAGCTGGCTGACATGACGACGAGCTGATCGAGGCAACCATGGAGCTAGCTACTGGTGGATATATCACACCAGACCCTGGGAACCACAGATGCCTACAGCAACCCAGGACCCTACACAACCGCGGCGTAACGCACACCAGCAGTGATGCGACCAACCGTGTTCGCTGTACGAGCAAGGGCAGAGCTGCGCCTCCACGGAATGGACCGAGGCGAGGAGGTTAGCCTCCGGCAGCAACCGCCGGGTGTGTCTACTGCTCGCTTGCGCCTCATCGAGTCCCTCCGCTTGCCATCGTGACCGGACGTGCAATTTTTGCTGGACTGCAGATGCGTCAAGAAGTGGTGTTTACCAAAAGCAATTCTCGTCCAGTCCACTTTCCACACTTGTTTGGTGTACACACCACTTCTTGACACGTCTGCACACTGGACTGGTTGTCTTCCAGCACACAATGATGTCCGTCTCGATGCCGGATGGCAAGTGGGGGATTCGGTGAGGTGACGAGCAGTGACACTCAGCGGTTGCTGTCGGGGCTACCTCATCGTCCGGCTCCGTGCTGCGATCGCTTGCCATCATGACCCCGGACGTGCCATTGGGCTGGACGACAACCAACGCAATGCGCAGACGCGTCAAGAGTGGTGTGTACCAAAAACAGTCTCAAGGGGGACTCGATCCTAGGGTGTGAGGTTCATTCGAGATCAGGCTTGCAACATGGTCCTCAGCGGGTATGAGCAGAGCAGCGATCCTAGAGTAAGTGCTTCCGGTTCATTCGAGATCCGTAACGAAAACACCGCAGCACGACCCTGGCGCGATCGCAGTACGGAACCGGCAACTGGATGATGAGGCGACTGAAGGTGGAGGTAGCCCCGGCAGCAACCGCTGGGTGTTTTCTGCTCACCTGCACCTCGCCGAGTTCCCCGCTTGCCATCGACACCGGACGTGCAATGTGCTGGACGGACAACCAGCGCAAAGTCCAGACGCATCAGGAAGTGGTGTGTACCAAACCAATTCTCGCCCAGTCCACTTTCCACTTGAAAAATTGTTTTTGGTACACACCGCTTCCTGAAGCATCTGTACGCTGCGTTGGTTGTCGTCCAACACAATGGTACGTCCGGTCTCGATGGCAAGCGGTGGAGACTCAGTGAGGTGAGGGCGAGTAGTAAACACCCAGCAGTTCCTGCTGGAGCTACCTCCTCATCCGCTTTAAAGCTATAATAATAAATATTACAATTACTAAGACTTATTTATTTTTAGACTTTAAGAGGAATGTAGATCGCAAAAACTTACCAGGCGGGCATTCATCACGGCACTCTTGCTCAGAGACCGCTTCTTGGTTTCGTGTGGTCTGTCCTCGCGGGCACGGCAAGCAAGAGAAGGATCCTTCCTGAGATTGGAACGATCCGTGACCGCACGGTCTGCATAATCCGGCTACTCCGTCATAGTATTTACCAGCCGGGCAGCGTTCTGAAATAGGATTAATAAGAAGCATAAAGAAATATTTGTAAAATTGTACATTTAAATTATGCGACAATTGCGAACAAGTCATCTAAATATTCCATTTTACCTTTGCAATCAGAAGCACTTCTAGCTCCGGGTGCGTTTGTGACTCCGGGTTGTCCTGCGATATCAGGGCACGAAGAGCACTGGAGTTGACCTGCTTCGGATTGGTAAGTACCGAGTGGGCACATCACACATTTACCACTTTCAGAATGGTAAAAAGATCCAACAGAACAAGGAACTAAAAGAAAAAACATGAAATTATGATTTAGTATCTTAATAGATTTTTCTCAGATCATTCTGATACGGTAATCGAGGGTGTAACAAATATTTCACGAGGCTTACCACAGTCCGGTGCCATCACGACCTGTCCCATCGGGCAGGCATAGTCCGAGATGAGTTCCAAGGAGGCGGGGTCGGGAACAGTGTTGGGAAGAATATCTCTAACGTCGAATTGATCTTCTTCCAAGATCAACTTTTCCAATAAACGTTGCACATTCGATCTTTCGTTGGTTCCAGAGTGAACGACTGGATCGCTGTACAGAAAATAAACCTCCATTGTATCGATCGTCAAAATATTTATTGCATTTAAGCCACGTTACCGATAATATCAAAATATAATTCATTTATTGTGCGTAAAAAAAAATATATCATGCGACAAAAATTAAGAACATGCAATTGGGAATGAATGATAAAGCTTCTAGCAACAAATATAAAATAGTTTACACACGCAGCTGCTGTTTTCATAAAGATATGGATTCCATTAGTTATGCAGAGAGAGAAGATTATTCCATTTACGATTTAATGATGTTTAATTAGTACACTAAATGTGTATGTAATTGAGAAGGTAGGTACTACTTTTTTGGAGTCACAAGAATCGCATTTCTTTTTCAGATTGTCATACAAGAGGTATCAATAATTAATTACATTAATTCTTATTTTAAAAGCGATAGAATTGATTGTGTGAAAACGATTGAATAAATTGAAACATTACTGTTACGAAAACTTACTTGACGGCCGGGAATGATATTTGTACATTGTATGTGTCGCTGGCTTGTCTTCCTTCCCTTGTCTTTTTGCTCCTACGAGTAAAATGAATTAACACATGCACTATTTGTTTCAATACTACGCACACTACACATATTAACATTAACTATCGAGGGGTTCAACAAATATAAATAACGAGCATTCAAATAAAAAATTTGGTGACATTCAAACCTAAAATGGCAACACATTATTAGTATATTTATTCAAAATAATTGTGCAGAAAGAGAAACGTCCTTAGTCTTTGAAAGTAAAATGAAATGATATCTTAAAAGAATTGAGATTTTCATGCACATCATCTGTTGAATATGTAAATTAAAGCATAATTGAGTAAAACAGCTAAAGTAAATCTAAAAATGAAATAACTTTTTTGTTTGTAAAATAATAGGTATACAAGAAAAAGAAGAGTGGGAAAAAATTGATAATGTAGCTTCTTTAGAAGAAAAATGACTTGTTCCATAAATTATGAATGATTCTGAATACTGTTTTGCTGCAATTATTTGCAATAAACATAAAAATATGTTGCCAAGAAAGGATAGAGTTTTCTAAATGTTTACAGAAAATAAAATTTGTGATATTTGGGGTTGGGAGTGCAAATTGTTTCATGCTGGTAAAAACTGCTTTCGATATTTTATACATAAAAAATATCACATGCTCTTTTAATATACAAATATGTGCAATAAAGTGTGTATAACACAATAAATAACTATGTATCCCATGCAAAATATAAATAAATCTGGCGCGAATATTTCAATAAGGAGCGTTCGCTATAATAAATTATATTGCCGGATGAATACTTAAGGGTTACTTAAACATATTGCTCCTCAACAATGATGTCTGTATAGATTAAAATTAGTAGTAATACAAAAATAAGTAGAGATGGCGTGTTGACATTAATTTTTGTTCTCAAGTCATTTCAATAACTTGTTGATTGAGTTGGCATTTACTTGGTAGAACTCCATTATAGTAAGATAAAATATCAAAGTTTAGTTCTACAAAATTTTATTAGGTAGTTGATAGCTATTTCAGCTTAACGCCATCGTAACTTAAAATTATTTTAGCTTAGAAATATATACTATTTAGAGATAGACAAATATTATGTCATCTCACATATTCAAATTCATAGTATTTATTTAAAATTCAATTAACCAAGGTACTAATTGTGTTTTTAGAAAAGGAAACTTACGTGGTGTTTTTATAATAATTAATCATTAAAATAAATTCATTGAAATTAATTATGCTACTTGGGCTTAAACCATTACAAGAAGTGAGATGTGAGACGACATAATATAAGTATAGTTCTGATGATGGCGTTAAGCCGAAATTAGCTATCAACTACCTAATAAAATTTTGTAGAACTAAATACTTAGATATTCTACTATCCCATCATTTGAATAACCTAATAAGAAAGGTTTTTAATTTAAGACATCGACTGAGGGTGCTTGATGGAATTTCAATATCAAATTTGGATTATTGAGATTTTGTACACTTCCATATATTTTGTCACTAACGACCCGGGTTTCGCCTTTCGGCATCTTCAGGCATTCGAGCACACGGGTCGTTAGTGTCACGGGTCGTTAGTGACAAAATACATGGAAGTGTACAAAATCTCAAGAATCCAAAAAAGAAAGGTTTTGTTGTATGTCAAAAATATCAATAATCAATGTGAGCACTTACTCTTCAACTGGAAGAATAGCATCCAAAACGTAGGTTCCGCCATCTTTTTCGTTGTTTGGCGAAGTCTGGGAAACTTGCCTTGTGGAGCGGCTGTTGGCCCGGTGATCACACTTCACATTGATGTCCAATTCTTTACACTCCCTTGTTCCTGCAAAATTATTAAACCAAGGAACACACTTCAATAATTTGAATGTTACAAGTATATGAATACTCGAAGCTTAAATGCAATTAAATTGGTGATCTTAATGAGCAAAGAATATGTTATTGAAGACTGCAAAACAGTATTGGAAACTACAAAACGTGCCATCATAAATACAAATCAAAGTTATTGAATTAATTACCATCAACGTAATATGAACAGAAGTTCCAGTCTCTGTTGAGTTGGTTAACGGCGTTTCTGACCTTCTGTCTCAATACTCCTTGTCCGGCCTCGTTACACAGAACGGAGCTCGGGAAGAGCATGGAGACCTTGAACACTCGCTGAGCTGGTGTAGACGCTGCAATTATAAATCTTCGATGAATATCTGGTGATACTTATTATTTGACCTATTTTCATACTTATTGTCAAGTAGATTATGTCATTGAAATTACACATATTATTTGTTGGGTTATGAATAATTGCACTTTGTGTTAGATAGTTTTCACTTGGTACACTTGAGCTTTTATTTCGATAGTTTGCACTTTGGATTAGATTGTATTAACTTAGTACAGTCAAACTTTGCTTTTGATAGTTTCCAGGATTCTTTAACAAAGTGGTTAAGATGTAGTAGGTTATGTTAGAGTTAGTCTGGTTTGGTTTGTGTAATGTATTCTAATGCGTGGAGCAAAGACAAAATATAGGCGGCCTAATTATAGGGTAGAGACAAGTATACTAGTTTATGGTGGCAAATCCTGCAAGTAGTAAAGAATAAGTGACATTTCATTACAGCTTCGTGCAACTATCAATTTCAAAGTGTGAGTATTTATATTGAATGAAAACTATTTTATCTATGTGATAATATTTTTCGTAAGTGCAATATATCTCTTCAATGTTAAAATATATTTTATTATATGAGATCACTTTATTTTTAGAGAATGAATTTGTTTTCTGTGGAATGTATTTGTTGTAAGTGAAAACTATTTTTATGAAAGTGAATATGATCTAAAGAAAGGTGCATTTAATTGTAAGCCTTATTTGTTTATGGCAACAAATTAAATGGTCAGAATGAAATTCAATTTTTGGTCAGAATAAAAATATGAACGGTCTGAATAAAATTGTTATACGGTCAGAATAAAAGGTTAGGTTAGGTTAGAAATACTGACCATACATTATTTATTCTGCCCACTGTAATTCTGACCGATACATTTTGACCATTTAATATAAATTCTGAGACCAATGTATTAAAAATTATGACCGAAACTGAATTAAAATTCTGACCAGAAAAATGCGAGCGCTTGTTTATATATCTGACTGTAAAATAAATCTCTATTGGCTTACGTGAGCAAGCAGGGAAGAGCATTGGCAGAGTTGGATCAATTGTCGGTCTCCAGAAACCTTCAGCTCCGCAGGTGTAGAATGGCGGAACTTGTTGTGAGAACCTGAGTCCAGGTTTGCAAGATATCTCGCACACCTTGAACTGGCCTCCCGCTCCCCAGTCGCGGCACGATTGTGAACCTCCAACTGGATCGCTCAGAGTCGGGCAGAATTCAGCTGGAAAAATATCAAACATGACAATGAATATAATATAAATAACAACTCGTTTGTGTTACACCCATCATTTGAGATCTATTATCAAAGTTATTAATTATTAAATACACTTACACAACAATGTGACTTTGAAGGAGCACGTCGCAGCATTTCCGGCTTGATCCAAAGCAATGTAAGCGATGTCGTATGTTCCCCACAAGAGGGTTTGCCCCGGTCGGTATCCAGATCTCTCTTCAACCTTGGCGATGCCAACATTGTCACTGAATTGAGGCTCATCCCAGTTGACGACGGCTGATCCGTTCTTTGCGATAACCCATAAATCTCCTGGGCAGTGTTCAACTTTAGGTGGGATCTAAAAAATAGCGTTGATGTATTAAAGATTCAATGTATTCTAAGGACCAGAACAATTTCTAACAAGTTTTTTTGGCTAAGCAAGAACTGTTTCAATTAATAATGAGCACAACAAAAAAAATTAAGACTATTGTCAATTCATTGTCAGTTTGTGACACAAGTCAGTATATATACTTGTGTGAATGCGAGCAAATATGTTTGTTGAAAAGTGAAGTTTTTTATGTCTATAGATTATAATTTTAAAAGACACTGCAATTGTTCTTCATAATTTAAGTCCATTCCATCTTACCGGTAGTCGGTTGTTTGAAAAAATCAGAATGGGACGATGTTATCCATTTTATACATAATAGCCCAGACCGGTCTTTAAGCGTTTTATTATTATCACATATCACATGTAGGTATGAAATTTTCTCATGAACTAAGCGTCTGCGGTGTATATAAAATAAAATGTTATGAAATGCACACACACACCCAACAAAACACAGTTCCGATGTGACAAATAAAGAACAGAGGCGTTTGTGATTACGTCGTGAGCGCCAGCAGAGATGTAAAGCGAGGCAATCTCCGAAAGTTGCAAAATTCCGACATGCCGCTAACGTGGAAGCTCATCGAAGAGCTGAAGAAGCTTCAGTACTTCAATTTCAATACCGTCATCTATGATGGGCGTCCCACTAGTTGTCAAATAATGGGTAAGAATTAAACACATAATTTAAAATAATTTGCAATTAAAGTTTACATACCTTATCGACTTGCAATTGTTGGCATTTGTTTCCGGCATATCCGTTAGGACAGACTCTCTGTCCGCAGTGTGACGGTACACTCCTTTCAACTCCTCCGACGGTATCTTCATATCCAGCCCATGTCAAAATAAGGCTGTTATAGAGAACAGGTTCCGTTCTGCAGTCTCTGACTTGTTTTTGAATATCATTTGTGACATCCAAGGCGCGATTCCACACTTGAACTTTGGTCAGATGACCTTGGAATCCAGATTCAGTATAAGCTTTCGGGTTATCAGCTTGCGGTTTGCCAAGGGTCACCCAGGAACTGGAAATGAATAATATTTCGATTCTGTAGTAAATCAATAAACACTAATATCCCGAAAACTCTTTTTTTTACTTAGAATGAAGCTTCCACAAAGTTACTTCAATATAAAGAAGAAGTACATATTTAATTTTGTAGATTAGAAAAATTGTAGTAGCAATGTTAGCTTACTATTGAGGTAGCTTCCTTCCGCTTCCATATCCTTCGATTTTGCTTGAAATCAGACCTTCAGTAATCAGAATGATCTCACCACCATTTTCCCCGTCCCATACCAAAGCGATGTGATGCCATTGTCCATCATTAATGGTAGCATATTCTCCAAAGCTCAGGTAGACATCTTGTAATTCAGGGAACAGAGATACTTGAATACCATTTGAATGAGCTTGAACAGCAGAGCGTCTGCCGCTGGGGATGTGAGGTGAACTGTAAAGAGAAGAGATGATTAAGTTATTATAAAGTAATATCAGACATTCATAATAAGCAGTCAATGCAGAGACATATTTGTGAAGTGAAATTTAAGCAGATTTATTTCATTAACTTACTTCACGGTGTACAGTGTGAAGAAGATTCCTGCTTCATCTTGTTGAGTGAACTGAACCCACATGGCGATGGTCAGTCCTTGGGTTTCGCCGGTGTAGAATGGCACAACTTGTGCAGCGCTGGATCTCAACGGATCACTGAAGTATAAATCATAGTCAACGCTGATTGCTGAAATGAGAAGACAGGTTATTAATTTAAATTTAATTTTAAAAATGAATTTGAACAAGTTTACCGTCGAATTTATCGAAAATATGTGATACAGAATTCAAAGTTTGAATTATTCTTACATTTGCGGCAATCGTCTCCGGTCAAATTGAATGGACACTGGCAGAAGAATCTTCCGGGCAGATCGATGCATGTGGCCGAAGGCGGGCAAGAGTTATCTTTGCAGTCGACGATGTCTTCATCGCAGTTCGTTCCGGTGAATCCGGGAGCGCAGAGACAAGTGTAGCCTTCTCCTTCATCAGTGCAAGTCGCTCCATTTTTACAATTTCCAGCCTCGCATGCATCATATTCGTATTGGCATCCCACTCCTTTGTAATCGCTTGAGCATGAACAGTTAAGCCCGGATCCGAAGTCTTGGCATTTGCCACCGTGCATGCAGGGACTTCCGATGCATCGCTCGGGTGCTGTTTCACATTGCTTTCCGTCAGTTCCACTCGGGCACCTAGGATTAATCGGGCCAAGTTAATTAAAATAAACAGATAATTTTCTATCTTGATGTTTTTAGAGAATGAATTGAATGATAATTTTCAATTAAAAAAAACCGTAATAATAATTGTAATCCAGAAAATACTAAAGAAAATTAAATTTGTTGAATAATAACAATATATCTACTTACACACAGAAGTAATCTTGGAACAAGTCAATACAAACAGCATCATTTTGACAAGGTAAGTTGGTACACGTGCCAATGTCATTCTGACATTTGTCTCCACCCCATCCCTGAAGACAGCTGCATTTGAAGCCGCCGACTTCATCTTGGCAGGATCCTCCATTCAGACAAGGATCGTTTGAGCAATCGTCGATATTATTTTCGCAGTATTCGCCAGTGTATCCTTCGCGGCACATGCACATGAATTTGTTGTCTAAGTCTACGCAGCGGTCTGTTCCGACAGGGTTGCAAGGTTCGCTGAGGCATTCGTCTATTTCTGCTTCGCACTGCAGCCCAACGAATCCCGGTCGGCACTTACAGATGAAGCCGTCCAGTTGATCGACGCAAGAAGCTCCATTTTGACAAGGATTCGAGGCGCAGTCGTCGACGGTGTGCTGACATCTCTTCCCCGTGTATCCGGCTTCGCAGTTGCATTTGAAGCCGTCCACGATATCGAGGCAGTGTCCTCCGTTTTCACAAGGAGACCTAGAGCAATCGTTGATGTTTACATCGCAAGACGGTCCGCTCCATCCCGGGCTGCACACGCATTCGTGAGAGAACAATCTATCGACGCAGATTCCATTTTTGCAAGGTTCCGAAGCGCACAAGTTTATTTTTTCTTGACACCTCTTTCCTGCGAAGCCCGGCGGGCAAGAACAGCTGAAGTCGGCCACTAAATCTGTGCAATTTGCTCCGAGAAGACAAGGTTTTTCAGCGCAATCGTCTGTGTTGATGTCGCATTTCTGTCCCTCCCATCCTGGCAAGCACTCGCATTTGAAGCGACCCTGCTGAAGGGCGATGCATGTGGCGCCGTTTGTGCAAGGATTTCCATTGGCACTGCAAGGATCAATCTGTAAAAAATAATTGATATTAATCAATGTTTCAGAAATATGCAAAAAAAGTCATATTTGTAGGTGGTTAAATAACGAAATAATGCTTACAGTAACATCGCAATCGTTTCCAGTGTAACCAGCTCTACAAAGACAAGTGTGATTATTGTATCCAGGTTCATCTTTGCACATGGCTCTCTCCGGGCAAGTATCATTTTTGCAATCCGATTTCTCTTCTTGACAGTTAATACCAGCATATCCGGGCGGGCAGGTGCATCGGTAACCTTGGGGCAGATCAGTGCAAGTGCCGCCATTGTAACAAGGCTGACTTGCGCACTCGTCCATGTCAATCTCGCAACGTCTACCTGAGAACCCTGCCGGACAGTAGCATTGGACGCCGTGTCCTTTGGGTATACACAATCCGCCGTGCTGGCAAGCCGAATTCGAACATTCAACGGGGATGCATTCTTCTGTTCCGGTCGATCCGATATTCGCGGTCTTCATGTTGGAAGGGCATTCGGTGCAAGTGACTTGACCGATAGTATTCTGGAAGAAATTTCTGGGGCACTGAGAGCAAGGGGCGAGTCCGGTTGGCGAATACATTCCGGTGGCGCACTTGGCTCTGCACCTGTCTCTGCCCGGAGCGGCCGGTTGGTAAGTGAAGGTGTTGGCGGGACAAGCTTGGCAATCTTTGAAGCCTCCCGACGGGGGTTCACCGGTGAAACTGTTTCTCGGGCATTCCAAGCAAGGAACGAGACCGGTCGGAGAGTACGTTCCGTATCCGCAGACCGGAATGCATTGATCGACTCCCTTTGAGCCGTCTTCTCTAGTGAATGTGCCCTGTGGACATCTGTTGCAGAGTCCTTGTCTGGCTTGATTTTGGTAGAAACCTTTGGGACACATGGTGCAAGTTTTCTGTTTCTCTCCAGCGTATGTTCCGGCAGGGCAGTGTACTGTTGATTAAAAAAATAATGTTAAAACAGACTTCAGTGGTAAGTAACTAACTGTGTTACTAACTGACAATGCAATACTTACAGCATCTCGGTACATCATTGGTATCCATATTTAAGACCTCTCCCACACTGCACGTGAAACCTCGGCTGATTGAGCTTTTGATAGCTCTTAAAGGCGGGCATTGGTTTCCGATGCTGGACACGTTCAATAGCGGTTCAATCAAAGCGCTGGCGTAAGGTACGGACAAGTCAAAGATCAGATTCAAAGTGGATCCGCAGAGATCATAAAGCTGAGGCTGTTTCACGCTCGGTGAAATGTCTAGCACAAAGTCCATCTTGACGACATTTTCATCCAATAATGTCGGATTGACACTCAGGAATGTGACATTGATGTTGATGTTGATGGCAGAGCAACGTTGGGTAAGTCTCTCATTCAGAGTGTTATCGTATTGAGCGAGAAGATCCTTATATTGCGGCAGACAAGCATTTGATACGGCTCCCAAAGCTCTGTAGTTCACTCCGGCTACGACTTGATATGCTGCTTGTTGAGTACCTATTAATAAAATAACGTAAGACATGTTAATAATCGATGCTTGTGGCACTAAAAACATTTTTCATCATACTATTAGTAATTGTAATGATTATTGTAATTAAAATTCTTACTTTCTGAAACACAGTCAGGCACGACAGACGTGGGAGTCCATAGTCTTTTAGTTTCGCATGCAAACGTTTTCACAGGCATACCGTCGGTGAACCGGAATCCAGGTTTGCATGTGGCAATGCACTGGATTCCTTTATCGCCTGGCAAGCAATTCAGAGCTCCATTGGCAGGAGCAGACAACTCCCAGTCCACACAAGGGGTAGCTTGTACGGATACCTTAAAAAAAATTGATAAATTACTAATAATTGTATACAGTCATTTTTGATTTAGTTTTCTCATGTATAATTACTATAGGCAGGATGGGATAAGAACTCGTGTACAAACCTGGAAGTTACACTGTGCCTTGTTTCCATATTTGTCGGATGCGATAACTGTCACATTTTCAAATCCTCGAATAGGAATAATTGCTCTATCGGGAATGAATTTAAGGAAAACTTCTCCTGATGCATCAGTAGTATTGATTCGGCGCCTCGTATCGTTGAAGTTAACAGCGTAGCTGTCTTGTTTGTCTACCAGTTCAATGACATAACTCTGCGGGCAGCTGAGTTTGGGTGGAGTGTTATCAGGCACGGTGATATTGACTTCGCAAATAGCGACGTTTCCATCATAATCAAACGCTACGTATTTGACGACCATGTTATCGAAAACTTGAATGGGTGTTTTGAAATGCTGCGGAGTAACTTCTAAGCGAGCGATCGATCCAGAGTTGTCGACGGCGGTCGGTTCAGTAAAGTTGATTGGCAAGAAGCCGCCGTTCACATCGGTTTGTACAACGAGCGGTTGTTGTGGGCAGTTTTGGAATACTGGTGGCTCATTATCTATAAAATTAATAAGCACATTATTAAATTGAAATAACAGAGAGGTGTAAAATTAAATTGATTCATAATCATCACTGTACGGACTATTATTTTATAACGAGAGTATTAAGTTTTTACTCACCGACACAAGGTGAATATCCATAATCGTAGCCTAAAAGTGGCTCAACGGCTGGCTCATCGCATCCCATCAATTCAACCTTGAGACAAGCGTTATCCATAAAGCTCACGATACCCAAAATAACGAATCTCGCCTGGACGTACTTTGGCAGAGTGATCATAGCTAGTTCACCGTAGTTTCCTGGGTCTCTCATTGTTAGATTAAAGTTAGGGAAGTATACGACGTAGTTTTCACTTTCCGCTTGCTTGTAGAAGAATCTGATTTCAGTCGGTCTGCCGACGATATCTGCTGTCACGACGCCTTTCACTAAGATCGCTTTAACTCTGTAAACTTTTCCTAAATCGACACTGACGTACGTGAACGCCTCTTGTTTACCGCACCAACCGGTGACCGAGTTCAATCGAATGTTTCTGGCTTCGTAGTTCGGTCTCTCCGATGTCGCGTTGATTGCGGAGTCCGGGATTCTTCCCGAAGCGAGACCGAGGGGTCTGATGACTTTGCATTCGGGTTCTCTCACGCAAGTTATAGGTCTCGGGTTGATGAGGATGTATCCGGGCCTGGAGCAACCGAACAGAACTTCGGAGCCTTGTTCGTAGCTTCTTGCGATTTGCACGCCGTCCGCCGGGCGACCGGGATCTTCGCAAACTGGGCCTTCGCAACGGAGGTCACCGAAGTCCCAGATGCCGTTGCCTTGACATCTAAAGCAAAAAAATATAAATGATCGGTAAAATGTCTTCATTAAAATAATTATTTTCAATATGCAGAACTCTATATCCGACAGCTCCGACTGAAGTAACGAATATTATTTTTACCTGACGACATTATCATGTTTGCTCGTCTGTCCGGCCAGTTTAAATGTGTTTTGACATCCGAAGAAGAATGAGCTTTGATATTTGGTATCTTGGAATTGTCCATATTCAGCACCCGGAGTCGGCTGAGGAGTGCCGCATTCTTTTCTCGGGCATCCCGGTTGTGCTCCCGAAAGCCAATATTCAGGCAAACCCTGGATTGTAAAAATACGGTTTTAGTTCATATTATTGAATGCGCATCTGTTAATATGTAAAAATAGATGATAGTGTTAAAAGTATGTTTGTAAAGATAGACTCACCGGCTTAGGATCATAGACACACTGCCTGAATCCAGATGATGCTGTGTTGCGCAAATACTTTCCTGGCGTCTTGCAAGTAATGGTTACGTTATCTCTGAACGGTACCAGAACGCTATCGGGGTCAGCTCGAATAATAGAAAGCCCATCATTACGATCATCGGATAATGTTACACAGCGAGCATCTGAAAGACAATTTCATATTATTATAAAAAGGACAAAATTTTTTGATATAATGGAAGGTTGAATCTAAATTTAGATAAAATAGAAATAATATTATTTATAGTCAGTGGATAGTATCAATCAGTGGCGTACAGTGGGTGTTAATATTGGGTGTGCTGTAAAAAATAAAAAAAACTTACATTTTTTTAATTTTTATTACTCGAGGCTTTGGCGCGCTACAGTAAATTATGCTTAAGAATTATTTCTTATTAAAACAAAAATAAGAACAGACCTAATCTAAAATATTGCTAAATAAAAATATCAAATTTCAAATAAACAAAAAATTAAATTATTTATATGTAAAATCTAATCTTTTTTCTTTACTCATAAACTTTTCAATAACGTTGTCAAAAAAGGTGCTCTTATTTTTAATATCCATAAGGATTCCCTTTTCTATCGAAATCAAGCTAAGGCATAGTCTTTCACATAGTCTTTCTACTTAGTCTAACATAGTCTTTCTTGGCCTTGGGTACTAGTTTGCCTAATTTATCTACTTTCTGAAAACCTGACTCAAGATTATTTTTATTCATAAATTGTACAAGCTCTCATGGACAGATTTCTCTGCAAATTCAAAGATAAAGAACAGTAAGCTCATTTTTATACTCACTTAAATAATCGAATAATGTTCCATAGAATTGTTGCAGTTTGTTAAGTAATTCATTTGGAAATTTTCTATGGATTATTCAAAATATTTTCGGGGTAAATAAAAAAAATGAATATAGAATAAAAAATATAAATATTGATAGAATATAAAAAAGGAGTGACCTGTTATTGTGAAATAATGTAATAAAAAAGCAGCAACACAAGACTTTTTGACGTACGCACACTAAGTTCAAGACCGACTGCACTTGTGCGCTGAAAGTCGACAGATCGACTTGATCTGCAAACGATTAGATTAGTTCACGGTTCGTCCTCAAGGTCGGCGCACCATATGCAGTTGTTATGTCTGGTTGGTCGCGCGCATGCATTCAGAGCGAATTCAAGCACTTACAAATACTACTGTATGCAAAACAATATATCGCTTTATGCACTATAATTTCTAAATTTATGTTCTAGATGATTTTGCCGGTGTGCGCCGCACACCTAGCACACCCTGAATATACGCCCCTGGTATCAATAGATATTGAATTAATTTTAATAAATTGATGCTACTAAAAGACACAGTAGCTAATATTATCTTCGTTTCGTAGTATAGCATTGACTAAATTAGATTATCCTTAAAAAGCTATCAATTGGCCCAATATTAGCTCATTACATTGAAGGTAGCTTAGCTGAGACTTACATTGACATTCAGGCATTGTTCCATTCCAGCTTCCAGTCGATGAACACAGCAGAGCTGATGATCCAGCCATCACGTATCCAAAATCGCACTGGAATCTCACCAAATCGCCAAAGTGATATTTATCTTTTGTCGAGAGAAGTTTTCCGTTCTCCGGTGATGACATGGTGGGACACATGACTGGTACGCACGATTTGTTTCTTTGGAAGGTGTCACCGTCTCTCTCTCCCGACTCGGAGAGCTCGATTTCAAAACCAGCCGTACCGTTAGCGGTGTAAAGTTCAAAGCCAACGTTGCAGGCGCAAGAGAAATTTCCGGGGCTGAAAATATGTCAAATATATAATATTTTGGACTGTGATCTACTGCTTTTTTGTAAAAAGAACTTTTGCACAGGTTTATATTATAAAATATAAAAGAATCTTTACTTTGTTTAATTGTTTATTACATTCTTGTTGAAAGATTTGAATTACCTATTTATACATTTCTGTTCACATCCACCATTATTGTTGTCACATTCGTTGACATCTGAACATTCGAGACGGGTGCAACCCATCACTTCGAGTTTCAGACAGGGGGCTGCGACGTAATCCTGGATTTTGAACTTGACGTATTGAGCTTCGATAGGCATCGGCAGATTGAGGACGGATAGAGTGGGCTCCAGGATTCTGAATTCGACGGCTGTTCCGTCCGGATTGGTATAATCTTTGAAGACGTCAGTCAAATCGTTTGTGTACTAAAAACAAAATACATTAATCGGTCGCTTAGTCAAAGGCATTGAGTGTCAGTGAACTTGCCTCATAAATAACAAATAAAACAGTTATGCCGTGTTCACTTTGCCAAATAAAATAATGGTTTGTATTAATATATGGGCACAATAATTTGCAACACAATGAACTTGCGATTCAATGCAGAATTAATTGTCTCGAATGTTTTTATGGTCAGAATTTTTTGCCAACACGGCTACACCGAACTACAAAATTCGTTGATTGCCTCAAAGGTTGGCATGATTGCTAGTTGTATTGCCAATGCCGTAATAAATCATTTCTACAGGCATTTAAAAAGAATTTAACATTCCACTGTAAATGATACAAAATTTTTTGATTATATGTTTGTTCTATTAAACGGTTACCTGAATTCTGACAGCTGAAGTAAAAGCGAGATTGCCATCGGCTCTCATGACGCTCATCGTGCGGAAACCCCTGATGATAGCGGGCGCTTTCAAATCGATAAGAACCCAATTGGTTCCGGGTTCGATATTGTTTCCGCACCAACCTCCGCCATTGTTAAGACGTACCATCTAAAAAGAAATGTACCGATTACATTTATTTATTCATGTATAAATCTATTTACAATATATATCTTATTTTCATGACTGCACTTACGCCCTTGTAATATCCGAGTTCGGATGCTGAAACTGTAATAGAATCCTCAGGAATTCCTCCGCTGATAAGTCCGAGATCTGCTACGGGTCTGCACTCCAAGCTGGGAAGGAATCCATCCCGGCAAGCGCAATTGAATCCACCGGCAACATTCTTGCATTCCGTTGAAGCAATATCACATTGACTGCTTGAGCATTCATTTATATCTACAAAATAGACAACAACATTTTGTTATTGTCGCTCAATTATTAACAGATACCGTCAAATGTGGTTACTTTCCTTAATTTTCAATATTTTTGTTTCGTTAATTTTAAAAATTTCTTTTTTTTTTGTAAGAAAATGTATATTGAAATATATTTAATTCAATTGTTTGGATTAAGAATAGCATTATTTACGGTTTATGAATGTAAAATCATGATAGACGAGCTGCTTTTTTTTCAAAATAAAAATTTGGTAATGTAATCCGCACTCTGCCTACCCCAATTTAATCAAGATTTCACTCATATAATTTTCATACCTGGGTAGGTAAATGTGGCCAAATGTTGATATTTGATGGTCAACTAAAAACATTTTACCTCAGTTGTCTGTCAATAGTTATTGGCTCGTAGGCAAATATACCCCCCCCGTTCACATTCATTTTCATACATTTGAATTTTTCAAAGTTGTACATTACAGTGAAAATTAAATCAATAATTTAAATATAATTTAATTTTTAGCAAGATTAAAGAATAAGTAGGTACAAAATGAAGAATAATATAGCTAATAGAAGTAATAGCTTCTCGTAAAACATGAGATAATAAAACAACAAAAAGTATACTGAATCTTGTTGGATAGAGCAGCAAAAAAATTGAAATTTAAAAATCGTTAAAAAATACTGTATAAGCCTGCCATGCATTCATACTTCTAAGAATACCACTAGATGAAATACATTTGCGCGATATTTTTACACGGTATTTTTTGCACAGTCTAAGAAAGAAAACGGATGAATTATTTTTTTAGCCTGTTTTTTTGAAAAATGAAAAGTATTATTAAATACAGTATATATTTACTATATATGTATATATATACTATATATACTAACACTTAGACATTTGGGAATATTGGAGTCATAATTTTTGCCATTAGGCGAATTTTAAGAAGCCGGTGTTTATGATTCATGCGTGACTTGTTATTGTTTGAACACATTTATGATTGCTCTTCTACATTTGGATTTTATTCCTTCCTGTTTTTATTTTTTAATATCTAATGAGTAATTTAAATCGCAATTCATGTCAATTTATTACTTACCTATCTTGGGAAACTATTGTAATATATATAAATAAAAAATGAATTTAAATTATTTATGGAATCCATCTCCCGTTGTTGTGTATGCACCTTATCTTTTTTTACACGGTTTTTTTCATAAGCTAGTCTCTGGAAAGTATCCCCCATGCAAAAAGAGAATCAGGTCTATAAGATTCCTTGATTAATAATTTAAACTAAAAAAAAACCAAGAAATAATTAGGTAGATAACTCGCCACATACAAAGATCACGCAAAAAAATATCTGTGAAGTATGAAGTATGGTGAAGTTTTATTAAAAAATAAAATAACAGCATTCGTCAAAAAATATATATATTTTACCCTGAAACAAAATTCAATATTCTAAATGTTAATTATTGAAAACCAAGAGCTGTGAATAGTTACTCTCAAATTTTTGTGAAATGCCTATTTAATTTATAGATAGGAAAACTTTAAAATCGTACTTAATTAAATCGTAATATACCATTTCTACTTATCTTTTTGACATCCCTAATGTAGGCAAAGTAACCCCATAACATAATTCAATTTTGCTTACTACATTGTCTAGTGACTTATGTACTGTCAAAACCAGTCAAATTTAACTAAATAAATGCATAAATTATTCCCAAGATACCAATAAGATACGCGATAGATTATTATAAGATTATCTCAAATAGTTTTTTAGATACAACCTAAAGTTTGGAGAAATCACTCTCCAATCTGGATTTTCGAAGTTCACTAAAATTTCGTAAAACTGATGTGAAATGAGGTTAGACACAGTTTGCAGTATTAAGTGGTTCCAGTGTAGAACCCTTTGCAATATCATACATGAATCATTAATATACGCTTTAAAATAAGTACTCTGTGAGCAGTTTTATAAAAATAAAATGGACTAGCCAAAAACACCCATCGGTAGGCAGAGTAACCCCATTTGACGGTACTCTAGTTTTATGGGAGATATTGAAAAGCTGTGGAATACTGTTTTAAAAATATTCGACATTTAATATTAATGACAATCTAGTGTGACAATAGTGATCACTGACCTTCGCATCTTGGTGGTTCTTCAAACTCCTGGTGTGTTCCGCATTTCAGAATACTGGAACCGATAAGTTTGTATCCCTTGAAGCACTGCATGCGTAATTCATCTCCGAAGAAATAAACTCTAGTCGGATCAATGACGAATCCGTTTTTGATTTCTGGGAATTTGGGGCAGATGGCTCGGGTGCAGATGGGAACGTCTCCTGACCATGTTCCGTTGCTCATACACAACAGGACGGGTCTACCGGATCTGATGTATCCGGGTTCGCATTCGTATCGTACGATTGTGCCGTAGCTGCGACCGCCTCCGTTCAAGATGGAAATATTCGCATGGGGAACGTCAGGAAGGGCAACACATTGAGAAGCTGAAAATATACACAGAAGATTATGACAATTTTACAATTGAAACCATAGTTTATTTTGTATTCTATATCAAATTCTCGGTTATTAATTAGCTTACCCAAACACGCCGGTTGTCTCTCCCATCTTCCATCAGCCAAGCAAGATATTTTTTCAACTGGCATTCCAGTAGGGAAAGCAAAACCGGCATAACACTGATAAGTGGCAACTCCTCTGTATGTCACATTTGTTGAACCAATGGAGAAACCGTTATCGATTTGGGGTACTGGTCCACAGTAAACCTCTGAAAAATAATAGGATGTTTTCAGTTTATGATTTGTGATAGTTGATCTACAAGTAAAACGAATTTCATTCGGTTTGCTTAATACAATATTTCACTCTGGATAACTCACCTTGACATCTAGGAATGTAAGTGGTTGACCAATTTCCTCCATGTAAACATTGGGTAGTAATTTTAGCTTTGCCTGTTGCGAATTCTTGTCCCATGGGGCATGCAAAAGTGACAACTGTTCCAAAGGAAGTATCTCGGTTAGAAGCCAGGGCTCCTTCGCCTGGTTGAAGTTGTGGGCAATCTAAAAAATCATAAAAGTGTAATGATTTATTACAATCAATATAAGACAGTCAAATAATTAGTATCAAGGTATTGTTTCCAATAATTTACCTGCTGAAAATGTTGCTCGCCATCCTTTTCCGTTGTGCAATGCATCAGAGACGAAGCGAATTAACATTTCACCACTGGATGCGGTCAATGTAATCTTAGGTCTCGTCACAAAGCCATTATTAGAGTGTAGCCTCAGGCCACTGGTGCTTGCGCCGTCGAAAACTTGCACGACATCCGTTCCGTGGATGGAGAACTCGTCAAACTTCAAGGAGATGGGTCCGCGTTTTGGGTTTTTGATCTTAAACAAGCATTCTTGATTGCTAGGGTAATCGGTTAGGCCGAAAGCGGGGGAAGACAGACTTCCGTTCGCTGCGATAACAGTGGCTCTGCATCCTTGGGAATATCTTATATTGAAACCCTTCTTAGAGTCCCCGAGACTTGTTTTGAAGTAAAGATACAGATTGTTGGAAGTTGACATAACAACGCGTTGATTGTCATCGGCTGATCCACTGAGTCTTGCCAAAACTGGGCTCGAAGGCAAAGCTCCATCTCTCACTAATACGTAATCTCTGTCGATACCCAGCTCGAACTCTTCAATTTCCAAGGTGACAATTCTTCCAGGTTGCGCTTCAATAATGTAAAGGCATTCGAGACCGCCAGGATAATTATTGGGGAATCCAGGAGATGTCAATATTTGGCCTTGCGGTGTTGCGCGAAGTGTTCCTCCGCAGGTCGACGGCTCTGTCTTCCACGAAGCTCTGAAGCCTTTGCGTTCGACTGAGGCGTCGGTGCTGAATTTGATGATCATGAAGTTCGAAGCCGACACGAAAAGTTTGTTTGATAGTTCTTGCTTTCCAGAAATAGTAGCCAAATTGACAGATTTATCTTCGGTGCGCCCGCCTACGAGGATTTGAACCGTGTCGAAAGATTTCTCGGTTTCGAAGTCTTGGAATTGCAAAAGGATGTTGTGTCCTTGGGGTCCTTCCAGCGTCCACTTACATTCGCTCAGAGGAGGGTACTTGTGGGGATAGCTGGGGCTCTCGACGACGTCTCCGCTGCTAGCCATGTAGAAGTTGCAATTGGCGGGGCAATCGATTTCGTCGGAGGAGTCTCCGCAGTCGTTTTGTTTGTCGCACTTGAAAGCGGCGTTTATGCATCGGCCATTTGAGCAGTGGAACGAGCCTACGGAAAAGAAAGTTTAACACGTTTTAGATGCATATTATTGTGGAAAAAACATTATAACGAAAAATGTGCCAATGATAGCTATTGGCCACGTATTTTTACCCAAAATATTAAAGAAAGTATTGCGGTAAATATTACATTTCAAACATTGGCTGCGTGAGTTTTTTCTGTACTTATGGAAATTAAATATTTATTTCATGCTTACTAAGAGCTGATTATATTTTCACATTAAAAGTTCAGACTGTCTCGAAATTTAATAATATTTTGGCAGATAAAAATTAATACTCCTTTAAATATTATTGTATTTCATTTAAGACATCGACTGAGGGTGCTTGATGGAATTTCAATATTAAATTTGGATTATTGAGATTTTGTACACTTCCATGTATTTTGTCACTAACGACCCGGGTTTCGCCTTTCGGCATCTTCAGGCATTCGAGCACACGAATGGACTCGAACTGAGAGCTCTCAGTTCGAGTCCATTCGTGTGCTCGAATGCCTGAAGATGCCGAAAGGCGAAACCCGGGTCGTTAGTGACAAAATACATGGAAGTGTACAAAATCTCAATAATCCAAATTTTATTGTATTTCATTCGTTTTCCATTATTATAATGGGTATTAAAGGGTACCCGATAGTGATTGTCAAGTACCTTTATTATACGAGAGAAGATTATGACGTATCTGAATAAAAGATGACCTTACCTGAAGGACAAGCGCTGGCTCTGCACATGAACGGAAGAAGCGACTCGCAAGTCGTCAGTTCCCATGACTGGGTGCCTCCCATAAGTGTGACATCCACGCATTCTCCAGATCTCGGGTCGGGTTGCTCCAGCCCCCAGAATCCTGCGTACTGAGAGACCAGGCCTCCAGCGGCCGATTCTAGGGTGTTGGTGCGCAGGTCATCGACTGACGCGAGACCGAGCCAGTAATGGGGGCTGGCTGCAGCAGCCATTCGAGCGGTGACATTGTTCTCTGCGTATGACTCTACGACCATCAGTTCGCTTCCATACCTATGGGAAAAACAAGAATTAATAATGCTAATCAATTGATCGAGGTAATAATATATTATTAATACACCTTTATAAAATACGGAAGTTCGACTATTTGGTAAAATTATTTTTGATTTACTTATTCTAGCTTGTTAATCTGATTGATATTTAAGAAGGTACATATTTATCTTTACTGTGACAATAGAAATTGTTCATATCTCGAAGTAAAAAATGGTGAAGAATACCATAGACGTTTCAAAATATAAATGAAATACGATAAAAGTTCAAGCTGAGCTACTCGTCATACTGAAAAAAAGTATAATTAATTTATCAAAGATGCTTCGAAAATATTCAAACATTTTTACGAAAAACATAATGTTGTAATATCGTGTATCGCACGCAGCTACATAATTATTTCATTCGCTTAGCTTGCAAAATACGTATCAAGTGCCCACAATTGGGGATAATGGTCGACACGAAAATCGAATTTGGCATTGAGTTAAACTTTATCCAATTTAGTATGCGTTTAAAACTTGACCGTATAAAATTCAATGAAACAGATAAGACAGATCCAACAACATTGGAATTCGTTTTCTCTCACGTAGAAAAGCATTATTTTTTTATATATTCGAACTCACAAGTATTCATCTCAGACTCATAATATTCCTAAAGTATTTGAAAAGTGACGTTAAACAACTGCTGTTAAATAATAACTACTATTTACACACCTGAAATTCTGATAGTGAACGGAGATTTTACTAAACGAGTCTTCATTTGTATGGAAATTTCGTTAATGATATCCCAAATTTACAGCATCCACCCGTGCTATTGTACTGTTATATTTATGAATGTTGCAACATCCTCGTGTATATTTCGCTTAAAAGCGTTGGGTATTAATTAAGGTATCAATGTCCGATGCGAGGTGTGTTCTGGGGATTACAATCGACGAACGCAATATGCAAGCGTGCGTGTAATATTGACGGGTGCATATCTATGAAAATTGTTAAGTGCCACGGCAGACAATGGCCGTAATAAATAATATCAATAAACCGAACGCAAGGTGAAATTTCACTTCCGCCACGTAAAAGCATGCATCTCGCATCAAGTGAGAGCCAGTGGCATGCCAAAATAGATATCAAACAACATAAGATAAGTATTTATGTTTGAGATTTAAGAAATTTATTTTAACTATGTCCGCGCTTAATGTGGAGTATAATATGAACTGCAATGGTCTATTTCTTTTATGGGTTTTTGATAGTTCTTTTAGAAAGCGTGAGGATATAATGTGTTTAGGAAAAAGATCGTAATTAATCACTCACTCTCTGCCGTGTACTCAGGATTACCATTGATGTGTAAAAATGAAAATATAACAGACATCCAAGCCTTTGAACCTAGTTGAAAGTGTCAATTCGGGGATCTAAACCTTTGATCACGCAAGCGATTAGCAAGAAAGTCCAATAGTGTATACAAATCGACTACAGGACCAAGAATTCTCAATTATATTGTTAAGAAACTATTATGGTAAGAAGCTCATGATAAGAATCAACAACTATTTTTTATTTTCGCATTGATAAACGATTGCAAATTACAGTCGCTTAAAATCTACTATTCAAATTAAACAACATAACTTATTTTTTAAAAAATAAAACACAATTTGTTTGTACTACTTCCACATATTTATATCATTATATTATCCTGATCATTATAAATATGTGGAAGTAGTACAAACAAATTGTGTTTTATTTTTTAAAATATAATGTCTTTCCACCAAGAATTGACAGTTAACACCTTAAAAGTAACATAACTTATTATGAATAAATGTGAGAATTAAAAAAAATCACAGTCACGTCTCTTTAATGGATTAGCCCTCCGGTGTGCGACACCGCTGTATTCATCCCGCTATCTCACGGTTGGTGCAATGCACAGTATGAAATTATTACTGAATATTTTTGGCAAAAAATCTCCATTGATTTTCGAACAATATGCAAAACAATTGATACGTGCTTCGAGCAAACTAAAAAAACAATTAATAGGTTTCTGTTTAACCTGTGATTAGAACGAGTCAGGTATGAATACTGCCTTTATTATTATGATATACAACATGTGATATTTTTCCTGTTGCAATTAATTCTAATCTAATAGATGAAAAACAAAACGTTAAAATTCTGGATTAGAAATCAATTTCACTTCATATAAAGAGCCAAAATGATAATTGTATAAGGTAAACCAAAATGGCGAAGTTTTATTCATGTCCTAACCTAAGGGGAATCGTTTAATTCCACTTATAAACGTTTAAATAATACGATGGCTGGTGAAAGAAATCATCGTAAACATGTAATTGGATGAAAATTAATAGAAATAAATGCAAAAATATCGGCGAGATGAAAATGGCCCTCTAACATAATGAAAATAATTTATGTATGTAATCACGATAAGAGAATATATATTTACCTTCTGCACAGATCTGCCGCTTTCATCCATGAGTGTCGAATATTGAAGAATTTGTAACAGTATAAACCTTTGAGCTCCCATCCTGAAAAGAAAAAGAAAATCAATATTAGATAAGTGAATTAGGTATATATTATAAAATGTTTCTTGACAATATCAGTTATGTATGGCTAATGAATAAATAAATCAAATCTGATTTTATTTTTGTCTACTCGATCGAACTGTCAAACAACGCGGCTCTTAACAGAGTGATTCTGAATTTGAAATTGAAGGTTGTTTTGAAAAATATGTACAACAGTACGAAAGATTTGTCACGTTCATTTTCTATTAACCTAGTGCATAGAGTAGAAATTTCGTTGGCGGAATGCTCAGAATATTGGTGTTGACGCATCGGAAAGATTGAATGTTATAATAGGGATCTAATAATATTATCATTTCTAACCTTCATTTATTTTCCATTACTCGTTTCACTGAACCTCAATTTAATGCGTTAGAGTTCTGATGGATGCAGGAAACTGATGTTATTGATGACGTGTCAACCGTTTGCTTAGAATGCCTTTCAATCACTGAGGTTTTCTATTCACACAGACACGACGGAGAAAATTTATATTATAACCAATTGAAAACAAATGCATTAGCGTTTTCAATATGTCACAAACTCGGCGAAGATTTCACTTTTGTAATGTAAGCTCAATAAACATGGAAACTTAAAACACGGGGATGTGTTTGAAAGTAACATAAATTATTATGAGCTATAAAATCGGCCATTTTTTTTTTTTATTGTTACGATTATTGTAATATTTATTTATAGCGCACCATAAAGACGAAAGCGGAAACGGTTTACTCGCGATTCGAATGTTTAATTATTTATATAATAGATATTATTTAACGAAGAAATGTAGTAAAAAAATAATTGCTTCAGAATAGCTCTATATAATATATATCATTAATTTTATTTTACGACAATTTTCAATGCATTGTAGATAGATTAAAGAAAATAAAAATATTTAATTGGTTAAATGGCTACAAAGCACGAATGTCCGCTCCCAATGTGGATCATATGGACTCCAAACATGAAGGTATCACAATGGATTGTTTTCTACAAGAACTGCTTGTTACTCAGTTACTCGATAGAAGAGAAGGGCTAGGACAGAACTAGTGGTTAGATAATTGCTCTCGCAACGACCTCCTTTTAAGATCGGATCGGTGAGCGGGAATTTTCGACACCACAATATCCATGCCTACTAACAGAAAGTCGTAAATCGATTGAAAAATCTATTTATGTAACTGTCCGTACCGGGATTTGAACCCGAGACATTCGTAACCGAAACTAACGACGTTGACCACTGCACCACGGTCCCGAGATGGTGTTTACACCATTAAAACTATTCAGAGTGCCACTAGAAAAAAGATGCCATAATAGAGAAATTTCCACAAATGTGTCTAACTTCAGATAGTATGGTAACAAGAAGAAGAAGACTTAAGCTTATATTTTTCTACATTTATTTACCTACTGAATCTATATGGAGTATGCAAAAATGGATACAGAGTGTCGAAGTGTTCATATCCTTTTCCCGCATACATTAATTTAAGTCGCCTTTAAGGCGTTAACTGTCAATTCTTGGTTGAAAGACATTTTATTTAAAGAAATAGAACACAATTTGACTTGTGCTACTTCCACATTTTATCAATTGTCAACAATCGTTAATGAAAAATAATTTAAGTAATAAATGATTACCAAACGTATCACGTAACTATTGATCATATTTATTTATTTGACGTATATCATTTTTTTATTAAAATGATTGCTTTTTTAAGGAAGTCTAATGCCGTTTTCTCATTGAAAATAGTGTGTGAATTGATTATAAATAACTTTTAACGAGTATTCGATCGACTAATGAAAAATTGTTATTCGATTGAACTGTAAAAAAATAACTTCCAACTTTGCCTATTAAACGCGTTTGAATTCAACGAACTCTGTTCCATGCTCCGTTGCAATGTAAAATATTTGTGCGGTTGCATAACGGACGAGTTTTCATTGGGTCATTTGGTGAAGACCGATTTCCCTGCAATCACGTATCACTGATAGTCAATGTATCACTTATAACTGTTTTACATAAATGTTGAAACATAAAAAATGACCCAAGTATGTGAAATGCAGTTAAAACAAGTCGACACGTACGGTGCGGTTTAACTGCTTTATCGATTTCAAGTAACTTTTTAATTAAATTTTTTTCATTAATGAGTACTTACTGATTTCTTTGCATGTATTACTTTGAGAAGCATGCAAATCGCGTGAAATTCCTGGAAACCTATACCTCTGCATCAGAGACGAGACTCAGGATAGAATAATGTGGCTTGGAGGATTAGAGCCATTTGCTATTACGTTACATCCATCAAGTATTGCATAGGTGAACATGCAAAAAAGAATTCCAATACAAATCAATATACCGGTCGGTACAATGAAAACCAGCTATTACGATATTCGATTTTAAAAACAAAATAAAACGTCATAGTTATAACAACATAATATACCTAATATTTATTTATACTGTTACAAAAATCGAAATCTTTTGCAAAATTATTCGCCTCAATTTATGAGTACACAAATTAAACACAAATTAAAATGAGACAAAGGGTGACTGATCAATAAATTATATGATGTTAAAGGCTGATACCCAGAAGCAGAGAATTTAATATTGAAATTGTCTTGCGAAAGATATAAATAAAATAATCTTCTGCGACATTAATAATCGACACTTTTCATTAAATTGACGTTCTAGCAATCCACTTGAATCGTGTAATCAGTTTCGCTCTGAAGGCCACCATCGTCAACTCACTTGCAAATGCTGTCTGCTCTGACCATCTTAAAGCGTACATTAATAGTCCGGCGTGCTGTTGCAGTAAATTAAAACGCGTTATCTATATGGGAAACGAATAAATCTCTTAAATTAATCGTTTATAGATTTCAATCATCAGTAGTCTTGAATTTTAGTTTAAAAGTAGTTACTCGGATAACGACATTTTGTTGTACATAACAAACATCATTTTTAATGTGTTAACTTCTCGGTGGATAGGCATCGTATTTAAAAAGTACACACAAAATTTGCCTTGAACAACTTCGACACTTTTATCAAATAATAATGCTCGCGATGAGAGAAATTAGTCTTGATCATTAAAAAAAATTTTGAAGTAATACAAAAAAAATTGAATTGTATCTTTTTTAATATGAAAACATCCATTGATAACTCTACAATGATACGTAAGAATAGTCAACAACAAAAAAGGATGGGGAATCTGTGGCCTTCCAGTTCCTCAAGTGCGGCCCTTTGACTAAATTAAAATTTGTTGTTTTAGTAAATGTACAAAATAATGTACATTTTTATGTGTTTCTTGACTACAGGCACTACGGCATTATTTGATTCAGATAAATCAATGCATCATTCCAACATGAAAAGGTTTCCCATCTATACTATCGTCTGTATCGTATTTTTCATTCCATTTTGTCCGTTCACCGTTTAATTCAATATTGATAAAAGAGATTAAATATTATGGTCCCCATTATTAGTAATTTATTTTTCATAGCCCAACCCTACCTTTGAATCATTCTTTATGGTGCCTATGAGACAGCGACGAGTCGGTCATCGGTCATTGGTCAGGTGCGCAGTTTCCCGCTCGGCATTCAGCTAACCTCAAAATTAATGCCGTCGGGGGAAAATAATAAATTGCTATTTCATCGCGCGGTTCGTCATATTGAAATCGTTGCCGGCGTATACTACTGGAGGAACGCTTTCGTCTTGTACCGGTACACACGTAGTGGTAATATAATATGCAGGTGGCGTGAGAAGATACCGAATATGTTATTAATTGGCGCATAGTGCTGAATTCAGTACAAACCCACGATTGCGACGTCGGCCATTCAATGAATCATAGAAATCGCTCGCGAAATATTCTCGCCCTAATTTACGAATGTAAAGAATGATTCTATTAGCAACAGATTCGTATCTGCCGAGAAAACACATATGAGTAAAATCTTCTGGCAAACACATCTTTCTACTTATAAAAATATTTTAAAACCATCAATAATGTTCTAGTTGTAAATTAGTATAAAAATACTTGTAAAACGTAATGACAGTGCTCTATGTAGTGAAGTGTTATACCCTCTGCTATATCCGTAGAAATACTGTATAACCCCCCCCCCCGACAATACATATAATGCTTTTCCCATAAATACTGTTTATTGTAAAAAGTTATATGATTTCATTTTTCTTTTTATTATCCACGGTACGGGAATATGTTATAAGCTATATGGGCGTGAATCGATCGTCCGGCTCATTACTCAGACATCTCCAAATAACTCATGTTGAGATAATGGGAATAGCAAAATTCAAATGGTTAAATAGTATTGATTTATACCCAAGTTTTATAAATGTTATAAACAGGTGTACTTTCCGAATATATACAGTAGAAGGATATTTACAAATATCCTTGTATTGACCCAGAAATATCAACGTTTGTTTAATTCTTTAGAAGGCTATCTGCTGTAGCATTTGTTTTTTGTGGCATTTTTGAGTTACCTGATTACTGAGTCAGATAGAAGGCAACATTTTATATATAACTGCAAATTTAACTTAAATTTAATTTTTTGGAAGTTGTCTGACGAATGTTTGTGAACTAGTGATCATCACCAACTGATACATTTAAAGGATTAAGATTAGTATCCGTGCACGTCCTCGTCTGCAGTTTGGCGGGTTTCGAAAACTAATTATTTATGAGTTTGTGTTGTAATTTCCATGTGGGCAGATTGGCCATTGAAAAAATTGTGTTAAATCTATAGCCGCTACGATATCGGTGTTGAAAATAATTTGCAGATCAGCTGAATTAAGTAAAATAATATTAGGGTGTGGATGGAGATTTCAGTTTATAAACAAAGAATATTTGTTCCACGAATAGTTACAATGGCGGCAGAGTGAATGGCAGAAATGAGAAAAGCTATATCACTGAGAATAGAAATGAATTTGATTTTTGCAATTGTGTGAGTGAACTTTGAGCACTTCGTGCACGTGTGAATACGAAAGGTGGTGTTAATTGTATAGTTCCACACGTACTGCACAATTATTTATTCATGTAGATGTAAATATTCGGGTAGGAGAGTTAATTCTACGTGTTTCGAAAAAACGCTTTAAATAATGCATCACGCTCAGTCATTAGAAAGGAGGAGTACCCAAAACTAATGTCAAAAGCATCCATTGCGTTAACCAAGGTAACTGCAGAGTGTATAATAGTCTTACACTGTTTTGGAAATCAAATCTGTATCTTTTTACAGATCTTTTAGATTAATGTTCAAATTTGTAGCACAATTCATTCCGGGGCAACTTCAACATCGGGGGCTTGGCACTTCTGTTATACCTGGTATATTATGGGGTGTGTGCAGCCTGGGTAGGTTTTCAATTATTATAATTAGTACTATGGGGTTTTCATTTATGCTACGCTTCAAGGGGGGGGGGGTTTAAAAAATGTGATTATTTTCTATTTTGCAACACGTCGGCTGCTAGCGAAATCATTTTGTATATTAATATGGCGCGTACGCGCGCGTCCCGCATTCGACGCGCAAAGATATCGACTGAGGGTGGTTGATGGAATTTTAATCGTTTCATACGAATACGCGGATGAATTCGAATTGGTTAGAACGTAAGGATAGTAGAAAATTTTCACAGACGATTGTTTCCGCAGTTGAATTATATATACAATGTTTTAGGATTCTTCAAAATGGAGAAGAGGAATTTCATTTTGTGTCCGACACTTTTGAGGCGTACTGTGACTTAAATTCAATACAGAAACGGGTCTACAACTCGAATCAAATTACTGGCAAAAATGTTTGTGGGTGTAAAGCCATGATTCTTGAGCAATAATCAGTCTGTAACAATATGACAACATTTGAATAAATAGCTTCGCGTCATGCATTGTTGTATATTTTTTTATATCACCAGCTCATTATTCCAAAGTCGAAACTGACGCGAGCCTTGAGAATCGATTCCGAGAGAATGTTCAGAAGCAAGAAGTAATGACCGCATCACAAAAGACTTTTGAGAGTATGGACCTCGGAATTGCTATAAATACTTGAATGTGAAGGTTACTAATAAACAGATAACTTGCGATCGCTTTAAGCTATTTGCATCTTAACATAAATATGGCGAACGATATACGCTTAATTTATTTGAAATATGAACACAATAATATTTTTACCGTTATTTTGTTTCAATAATCGAAATTCTTAACTCAAATTTCAACACCAGTCGATTTATAATTTGTCTCTCAAAGCTGATCAAATTAAATGATCGTTCAAATTTTAAATATAGAAATTGTAATCACATACTTTGGGAATATCCGGATAAAGGTAATGTAAGGGATGGATTACTCGAGTCAGTCCAATCTACGGACAGACCGGTCGGTCATTCGGCTTGTTGCAGCAAGGTCAAATTGTATTGCATTTCATAGCGATGCAGTATAGTACAAAGCGAGTAGTATCCATTGACGCACTAAAAATTGAGACCGCATGGCATATAATAATTCTGTCGTCTGCCGTAGAATCTTTTAATAGATGTTGCATTTCAAACAATATGAATGAAGAAAATGGGTTAGTATTGTACGGTAAAGTATTACTATCATATAAATATACGAACGTAATTATATTTCAGACTATACAGATGATAATTATAACAAGTTTGAATGTATTTCACTACACAATTTATAGACATAATTTAATTTCCCTTTGCTTCATCATCCAATAGGTATATCTCGTAAATTTATATTCGAGATAATACGATTATTAGTTCACGAACAATGAAGTATTGTAAAAATGGTAATCCACTTGATTCATTCATATGAATTCCGATATTATTTTAAGTTCAAACAAGTGTAAGATTAGTCTTCAAGATTGTGTACGAATTCAGATTATTACTTACTATTTGTTATATCGACGTCATGCAGCGATATGACTTTGATACTTCAGACGGACGGATGAACAATCATTATCAATGTCAGTTTTAACAAATTGTACAATTGAGTAATTACAATATTATCTGTTCATCTTTTTTTTTGTTACAAACAATTAAATCTGACATATGAATACTCCTAAGAAAAATCATTTTTATACATTTCCTTTTATTAATATTTGATAGTGATTACTTACGCGTTGAGCCGGTTGAGAAAATCAGATAAGGTCATTGCTTAAACATGTAGAACCAACATGAAGAAGCTTTTGTAAGAGAAAAGACGAATAGATCTTAAGAGTAAACATAACGTTACGTGTCAATTGATTAGATGAAATTTATTTACTTTAGAACGAGGTATTTTTATTTATTTAAGCAGGTATTTGAGAGTTTTTAGCGAGACTTGGTCGTTCTCTACGTTCCTCTTTTCCGAGAGGTTAAAGATAAAAGAATAGGGTTTAAGTATTGACCAAAGTAAAATCATTGCTTTCTGTGCGCCGCGTTTCCGTAACTTAATATTAATAAAAAACAGCAACACAAGTCGAACGAAAGAGCGTTACCAGTCGGCTACAAGGGCTGAAAATTATTTATCACAACAATGTTATTCAGAAGTATGTATTTACTAACCCTTTTTCTTCCATAGGACCGAAATATCGGTTGATCAATTTATGCTAAAACTACCATGGGTAAAATTTTTTTCCTGTCAATTTTCAAGTCAAATTTATAACATTATCTTTTATTTTGTTGGTGAAAATTAAAAAAAACATTCAAACAACAAAATCATGCCATATGCATGCCAAAATCGTCTGGGAGTAAATGGGTTAATATGAAGCATAAAGTTGCTTACCTGAGTAAATTGATATTATTATTGATAACTTAGTTATTCCACTTGGTTTATCACTAACGTGACGCGTTTCGCCTCTATAAGAAGCATCTTCAGACTAACCGTAACTAATATATTAAAACGAAAACAATCAAATAAATTAATAATAGATTATCTTTATAAAGACCAAACACGTGGTAGAACTTTTGGCTGGCGTTGAATCATTTATTTTAGAGAGACATCATTAAAAATGTTAAAGCTGTTACCGAATAACTTGCAGGCAGCTTTTTATACAGTCAACAACTTAGGTAAAATCTTATTGAACAATAAATATAGAATAGAATCATTGTCACAGTGTGGAATATACCGCCTCTCTTGTGAAGACTGTCAAGCTTCCTATATAGGACAGACAGGTAGAAACTTTAATATTAAAGTTCAAGAACATATCAGATGTTTCAAAAGGAATAATTTTTCAGAGTTTGCGAATCAGTTAATTGAAAATGATCATACTTTTAATAAAAATAATAACGTAGAAATACTCCATCGTGTAAATAAAAAAGGTATTAAAATGAATAGCTTAGAATTTTTAGAAATCAATAAATAATTAAGAGTAATGAAGGATTAGTAAATAACATTTTAAACAATTTTAAATTTATTCCCCTTGGGTTTTCACATCCAGGTGCCCGTAATTGATTTGTTTGTAGTGTAATAATGTTTATAGCTTACCCCCTTCCACACGTTCAGTAGAATGTAATAAAACCCACCCCCATTCTTTTAAGAATAAAATCATCGTTTACCTTAGAAATAAATAGCCTTACGATATGGTTAGTCTGAAGATGCTTCTTAAAGAGGCGAAATGCGTCACGTTAGTGATAAACCAAGTGGGATAACTAAGTTATCAACGGTATTACTTGTTTTTAAAATTCATAAAAAATATGAAATAATTGCAAGTCTTCAAACAGTTCAGGTATTCAAATTTGTATATTGAAGAATAATCGAAATAGTAAATAATGCGGTCAGTAGCGTTTCTAAATCAAACTTTCTCGTTCACTCCATTGAGCATGCGCCAAGAGGCCAGCGCGCTACACTGCGCATGCGTGAAAACCACCATCGCATTCAAAAACAACATCATAGATTACGTATTCAGCGCGCAGATGTGAGCGATTTCGGGAAAATGATTTATTCACGACTGACAACACTGTGTATCGCATAGACAACAAAATGGGAACTATGCTTTTATTCCACAAACAATATGTTAACCGGTTAATCTATCGCATTCATTCACATCTTAAGATCGTGACTGGTATTAATTTCCAATAAAGATAGACACATTATCTATGAATTTAAGCACCAATCCAGTTTTTTTGATTATATGGTATTACTTTTAAGGTGTCTACTGTGAATTCTTGGTAGAAAGACATTATATTTAAAAAAATAAAACACAATTGATTTGTACTACTTCCACATGTTTATAATGATCAGGACCGGTTTCGCTCATCACGAGCATTATCAAGTCCCAGCTAGGGAGTTTATCCATATTTATGTGCATAACCTAAGGAAGGATAGTCAAAGATTAATATATTATATTATTCGAGTTGTTCAGATTTTGTATTTTCGAGTATCAACGATCACACGAATGCCTGAAGATGCCGAAAGGCGAAACCCGGGTCGTTAGTGACAAAATACATGGAAATGTACAAAATCTTAACAATTCAAATTTGATATTGAGATTCCATGAAGCACCATCAGTCGATATCTTAAATTATATTATATTATGATGCTACTTGAAGAACGGTGAAAAATATTTATGCACCTATAATTTCACGATAAACGATTTCTCCAATCGTAATATTATTTTGATAAAAAATATATGCATTTAATGTTTTAAACTGTTTATTTAAACAAAAGATGCACTATGGTAACGATATATTACTGAAAATAGCTGCAACTTTATCAAACACAGCTTTAAGTAATTTTCTGAACTAATAAAAAATCACATACGTCTATACCTTTTATATGTAAATCAATTTCAGCAATAGATATAATATATAGAGGTATTGTTGTTACCAACCCTTACTTCAGAGACAGTGAAAAGATATAAACCTGATGTTGCTGTTTGAAACCGAGGATTTCAAGAATATAATATGATACACTATTATAAATAGATTTCGAAGATATATTGGCGTTTATTCGAAAGTATTTTCGCCATTTTTTCCAAGTGATTTATAAATAAAATGTAATGTATAACGATTTTCTGATATAACAAAGTGTATTACTACTGTATAGTTACTTCACGAACTAACGATCTCACAATGCTTCAAAACAATAATACATAATATCATTGCTTCGTGCATATTTCACATAGTAATTTACGCATTGGTTTTCTTACCAAAGAAATTCAAAATCAATAAAAGCGAAGAGTATGGCGAACCAAGTTTTAAAAAGATGGTGATGATAGCATGACAGTCCATGGGAGTTATTTGAAGTTTCTTTGTTGCATTACAAATAACAAGTTGTAACCAGAAAACACATGTCCATGTCCTCGTATTACTACTCAGACGATTTTCCCAAACAGGGAAAACTGGACTATACAACAGGCGATTTCTCAACATGTCAAAAGGTCAACAGTATATAATTCATTTTCCACGGTACATTATTTCCTATTTAAAGATGAATTATTATTCACGTCGGCCCCACTACACTGTTTCATACACTGACTTTTCAATCGATTTATATCCAAAGCATTTAATGTACGCAATGTTTTAATACCTTTCTAACCAATAAATCTTATCCTGAAACAAAGCGTACGTATCACAATTAGCTTATTACTAGTCATTTTCTAAACCACATCCTTCTTTTCTGATCATACTGTTGAAATGCTCTGTCTACGTACAAAATGACACACACAGAGGTATTGGGTACAGATCAGTCATCTTAGCTCCGTCCTTATTTATTGTTCTGCAGCGTACAGTACCTTTACATACGACTTTTCGCAAGCTTCCTACGGCAATATTGCAAAATGTTCATCATTATCAGCATCAAATTTAGGTGTGAAAAAATTCAGAACAATTCAGAAGCCCACGTAGTGAATTAAGTGTATACTTATAATATAGCAGAGCTAGTGGCTGTGTGCAAGATTGCCCGTCGAAAAAACGAAGCTTATTATTGTTAGGCGACTCTGTTGCGTTGTGATAATTCCCACACTGTCGGCGGTAATTACACTATTCTGTGGGAAGCGGCGGAATGAGATAACACACAGTGAAGTCGTACGATGTGTCCGCCGGATCATATTACTAGGCATATATGCCGCGGTATTGTATCAGACATTTTACGGAAGCGAATAACTGCAGCGTTACATGCGTGGAAAAGAAAATCAACATAATGTCGCTGAAAAAATGAACAATGCACGCGTGGCGTGCACAGGCATTATACTACATGCTACGGCTACATGATGACAGTATTTTTGTACGTTACACAGTAATATTTATTATAGACCATTTTTTTGCCAAACAAAATGATGAATGGCTATGTAAGTGTCATAGTTTGGGTAATTCGTAAACTGTGATATCAGCTTCTATTGAAGTATGTGTCAGGGGCGGATCCATCGGGGGTTGGCGGTGAGAGGGGTTATAACTCCCTTCAGATATTGAGAAAGATAGTATGAATAGTACGAGTAAAAATTAGATGGCTTCTGTATGTTTTTTAATTGATTCTTTTTAAACTAACAGGTTTTCTCACTTGATCTCAAACCGCCATTGTCATATTGTGTTACTTTAAATTTTAAATAGTATACTTGCAGCAATAAAATGAAACGAGATACATGGCTATATTCAAGAAAGGCGACATAGTATTGTTGCATATCGCACTTAAGTATAGAATAATATTTTTAATAATGCGAAAAAGAAATGTATTTTTTTAAAGAATATAAACTTTATAACTTTTCACTTTTCACTACACTGATACGTTTTTTGTATAACATAAGATAAAATTTGGATTATTGAGATTTTGTACACTTAAATGTATTTTGTCACTAACGACCCGGGTTTCGCCTTTCGGCATCTTCAGGCATTCGAGCACACGAATGCCTGAAGATGCCGAAAGGTGAAACCTGGGTCGTTAGTGACAAAATACATGGAAGTGTACTAAGTCTCAATAGCTCAAATTTGATATTGAAATTCCATCAAGCACCCTCAGTCGATGTCTTAAATTATATTAAAGAAATATTTGTTTCATGAGTAATAAATAGTAATTCGGTAAAATCAAGTGAGCGTTGTTAATGGGCCATTAATAATGGCTCATGAAAAGGTTTTCCGTTATTTTTTTCTGTTAGTCGTAGATATTTATTGATTAATTATGACGATGAAGTGATGTGGATAAGTAAAAATAAAACTTATTAATGTTGTTTGGATAACGTTCGTTTTCAACGAACTCTTTTGGGTATAAAATGGAGGTGGTAAAATACAAAATTCAATTGAATGTGAATTGAATAACTCAAGATTAAGTCACGGTTAAACACGGCAAATAAAAAGATTATACAGAAACAGCAAGAAAACAAATTGCAGCCACACCTTACTTTCCACTATTTACATACTAGGCAATAGCTGATAAATACCCACGATTTTTTTTCGTACAGAGCCGATTTCCAATTTTCTTCGCAACCAATGGGTTTCGAATTATTACTGCAACAGTATTTCGCAATGTTATTGTTATTACTGCATTCATCGCTTCGACATCTGACGTTATATTGCGCATAAAAAAATCGATTTGTTTATTCATTTTGTTGTCGTCGAAGAAAACTATTCGATTCGCTGAACAGCAAGAAAGTTTTAAATAAACGTTTGAGAAAATCTTCATTCAGATAAAAAATAAATATTAAAAACGTTTGATAAAATTGAGTAAATCAATCGAAGTAACTCTCTCGTTCGAGAAGGCGATTTTAATGTTCAAGATTGATGATAAAAGATACAATATTCATAAAATTCTTCTATTTAACATTCAATTAAGTATTTCCATATCATAAGACTATGCTCTTGATAAGATGTAGGGATGGCAATATTGGTATAACAGAAACTGGGATCTCGGTATTTATACTTTTTTTCAAAACATAGTAAATATATTACGACACAAATATATAATGAAGGAGAGTTTTTTCTACAGACGAAATTATTTGCACGAAAATACGAGTACGACTGACGGATTCTAACTAGCTATTTTAGGGTAAACGATTGATTAAAATTATTAATGAAAATTCTATTTTTATAGTCCAAATATTAATATTTTTTTAAAATACCGGTTTACAATATATTCGTCTTTAGATTCTTGCAAATTTGTTGCATTTTGAGCTGGTAAAACGACTGATAAATCAAAGTTTTATTGGTGAATTCTTTGTTTCCCTTTTTTGAATTATTTCGATAAACAATTGTATGTTCATTTAATTATAATATCTACCGTCACATGAAGAGCATCCACCATCTCAGCAATGTATTCCTAGCATTTTTTCGCAGATTACCTTTTTTAAACGGTTACGTGACAATGAAATAAGTTATGACTACAGTCGACGTCTTCCGCTATGTTTGAATTGTTTGGGCAACCGATACGTGCCATTAATGGTCGAACAAACCTTAATTACAAACGAATTCCAGAACCAGAAACAAGACATCAATAAATATGTATACGAATGATTCCTGTTTGCATTTGATTTGTCACAATAACCCTTTTAATGTAACTGTTATAGCACAGATAATAATTACTTATATCACGTTTTTTCTTTATTACGATTTGATCGCATATGGCGGTATGCGATATTATAATTTAAAATATGATTACCCAATGGTTTGGTAATAAGACTAGAGTATAGCTGCGACACATGCACACCGACTGAACAATAATTAGCGTGGTCTGGTTGAGCAAGTCCTCCGTGATACTGGTTATTATTTTATTTCCCTATATTTACTTAGACTAATTCATTCGAACCGCTCATGTAATCACACTTCTAGCTTGGCTCCATGTGAATAAACAAAATTGTTGACTATACACATCTTTACCGTAATGTAAAAAAAAAAGATCTCCACATCTTCAACGAAATTTTGATGAGACGTTTTATCCATTTCTATTAATTATTACAAAGTTTTTTCAGAGTATTTTACAGAGTATTTTTTCGTACCCGCTATTGAATAGTAGGCTTCATTGAATGAGCCATTGGCATGGTAAGATTATTAAAATTGATTTTTTAGCCATGTGGACTTCTAGTAGAACACATCTCAGCGGAAGTCGTTCCACGACAACTGCACGTTACTCAAAGCATTCTTTTTCGGAGAGATTAAGGGATGTAAGGGTAGATAGAAGCATTAGTGTAGTGGGACCAAGTCACTGACCTGGTACTTCTTTTCAAGCCAGGTCGCCGCCCTGCCACTTTTGTGACATGGAAATCACTTTTTGAGTACCTATATTAAAAAAACATTGTGGGTAGAATTTTGCAGTTTTGTATTAAAACTTGTACAGCCGACAGCTATTACTAGAATGAAAAAAATATACACCATGAAAAAAATGACAGCCCTTGGTTCTGACATCTGAATAGGACCAGAACATCCTCAAATGTGAAAGAAATTACGAAGATATTTACAGTTTTCTTTTTCACTAATTTTTATGTTGTTCTTTTTTTGAATTTAAATAGCATTCGAACTACCGATATAAATATTTTTTAAATAACGAATAAAAGGGAGGAGGGGTGGAAATAAATGACCGCCCTGGTACTATTTTATTTAGCTCTACAATACCGGATAGAAGGATATGGCTAGTGGGTGGCTTATCGCTCTCGCTACGGCCTGTTGTGAGGATTGGATTGGTGGGAGGGAATTTTTGACATCAAACATCTTCGAACATAAATCTTTAAATTGACGGATAAACCAATTAATGAAACTGTCCGTACTGGGGTTCGTGAGCACCCCACTCCACCACGGCACGGGCACGGCGTGACATTATTCACAAACGTTTCCGTTAAAAATATAATAGATAACCATTACATGAATCGCGCTAAAATAAACCATTATTTACTTAAAATTTTACTATTTTTGGGACCGTTTAATAACGCAGCTAATCATGCAGTGTTAAATAACATACATTCATAGAAATGTGAAAAATTTTGACGCCGGAATGAACAAAGAATTTATTACCAAGCCTCGTTATTAAATTTATTTCTCAAATATTATTTTTATACCATAGTCATCGATTTACCGTAAGAAAATCAATATACTAAAGTATCAAATAAAAAACTAATAATCACTTAAGTATTGTTTATAAATTCAAATCAAGCTTCTAATTGGTTTTAATAATGCGTTCAGTGTGGCGATGACTTATAATTATAATATTAATCGATAAAGAGTGTTGTGTTGCAAGTCGATTAAACTGGCAGCATCATTTTTTGACAGACGAAAACATTTACGAATTAAAAAATCACTTGTTCTTATTTTTTATGCGTCCATAAACATAAGCATGATTATTATAGACGATTGTGAGAAACCATTGGCATATGAGCATTGAATAATTTAAACTATAAAAGTGGTACTAAATGCCAATTTTTTTCCATGTCCGCTCCCAATGTGGAGCATATGGTCTCCTAATGGAGGTATCTTGACAGAATTTTTTCTACGAGAACTGCTTGTCACTCAGTTGCTCAACCTCTCTTTTCTTTTTCGAAGAGAGTAGGGATAGAAGGATAGGATGACAGGACTAGTGGTTAGCTAATCGCTCTCGTTACGCCCCGTGACGATGGGATTGGTGGGAGGGATGACTCAGACTACGAACAGAAATCCATAAATCGATTGAAAAATCAACCTATGAAAACCGTCCGTACCGGGAATTGAACCCGAGACATCCATAACCGTAGGCCAGCGACGAAACCAACTGCGCCACGGACGCCGACAATGTCAATGGTATTGGAAAACCTAGTAGTTATGTAATAGCAATGTTAATGGTATAGAATGGATAAATAAAATGAGATTTTTCTTTTAAATATGACAGTTCCTAATGTGAAGATATGAACTCTTAATGAAGCTATTCCTACGAGAACTGCGTCTTACTTATTTGCTCAACTTTTTTTCAAAGAGAGTAGGGAAAGAAAGCTGAGGCTCCAGATGAGTAGGAGAAAATTTCAGACTTCCATTTCCATGCCTTCGAACAGAAATCAATACATCGATGAAAAATAAATTGAAGAAATTGTCTGCACTGGCATTCGAACACGTGAGCACCGTGCTAACGAAGTTGACCACTCGACTACATAACCTGACAGATTTAATGTTATATATAGTATGCAAAAAATATACCAGATATTTAATTACTTTTAAGTTTTAGTCATCTCATTATTTCTTAATGTACTGTCGTCTAAATATAAAGTATCAACTAGTGTCATGAATAAAAAAAATAGATAATGGACTGCAAATTTCCCAATTTAAATGTACATTTAATTAAGAAATTTTAGCGAATTGGGTTCTCTAAGCGAGTAGCAATCGTCATTCATTACGATATTTTCCCATATTGAAGAATCTGCAAGACTTTGTATTATTATATCGGAACGTAACTTGAGTAGTTTTGCCGCAGCTGATTTAATAGTGATACTAAAAACAGGTGTATCGTAACGGTAACAATCGCACATACCTGCTGTTGGCCATGGATGGCATACCTGTTTAGAATATTTAATTTCGGGCAGCTACAATATAATACGCCATTTGTGATCAACGAGTTTATGGATTGATCATCTCATGGCCGGCTGATTTACGACTCCCAACCGGCCGGCAAAAATAATTATTTCGCCATGTGAAAGCTGACTTTACAGACGTGAGAAATTAAAACGTCCTCTTCTACTATAATATTTGGGCTAAATAATTTGACAACCCACATATTCAATATTAAAATACTCATTTAACGTGAAAATTCGGTCGACACGAAATAATATTGGTCCTGAAAAAATGCTATGTAATTTCCCTCATGTGCAGAAAAATAATCCGTACTTGGAAACATAGCAACATTATTTGCGCCTCCCTTTCTTTGACTAGGCCGACATCTCACAATAAACAGCAAAGGTGTCGCTATTCCCACACCACTTTGACAAGTAAATATTCAATTTTTCAGGTATAGGTAATTTTAGATTGTATTTATATTATGTAGAACATAATCAGAGCTAACAAATCGTATACCTCTTGTGTTGTAAGCTCATAAAATGTTAACGTGCTAACTTTCTTTTTAACTTGATTAAGTATCATAATATTGAAAACACTGATGAGTTTTTTTATACTTTTTTTAAACACGAAATTCTTTATCATGGATGGATATTTTTGTTCCCATAATTTTTATAATAATTTTTAATTTATTCTATAAAACATAGTCTATTTGAAAACAAGTATATGTATTACTGTTATAATATATTGTCATACTACTGACAAAAAAAAATTGAGAAAATGGTTGACAATACAAAGCTTATAATTTGTATTTTTTTTTACCAGTATTATTATGTCCACTCTTAATGATTACAATATAGAATTCTAATGAAAAAAAGCTTTTATCGAGAAGAATGTTGGATTCAGTCGATCAATCCTTCTTTTGAAAATGATTATTATTAAGTCAATCGTTCTCCCTACCCCTAGTTTTAAAGATTCAATAAATGATCTGTGGAACAGAATGAAAAAATCACGGAATTCATTGTTCTCGTATTCATCGTTTTCCCGCACTCATCATTTTTTAAAGGCATTGAAAAACGATCGAATCGGGATTACATCGCATTTGTATTAAAAATCAATGAATCGTTTTAAAAAATATGCATGAAAGTGTTCACAAGGGATAAAAATGTTGTTTGAGCGTGTCTTTTGATTAATTAAATATAAATTGAGTGCGTAACGGTTTCTGCCATGAGATTATGAAATTAATTTTTACCATATCTTTACCATATGAAAAATAGTAATGCGTTGATTAAAGCAAAAAATGCGGAAACAAAGATGTGTGTGAAAGAAAAAAAATAGCACTTTTATTATTCTTATCATTTTATGGAAACAGTTTCGAAATACGAAACTTATAAAGCAATTTTCTCGTACGCACTTAAATGAAAATTAATACAAAAAAATGAGAGGAATTAAAACAATTTTAATTACTCAACGCAGTATTACGTTTGTCACGTGTAACTCGGTAATAAAATTACTTTAATTTCTTAAAAACATCTATTTTGCTTTCACTTTCCCAGAATGTTTATGTAAAAACAGAAAGGAAAATATTTATTTCACCGCTTTACTGACGATATATTGATTCGAAATGTGTATATTACGTTATGTATTATACCTTAGGCAAAAAATGCAAATACGACAACGCGCAAACAAGCACAGGAAGGAAGTATTCAAAGAACCGACTGATATCTGGCGAGAACAGGCGAGGTGCTTGCTCATTCGTATTTTATTTTATAATTATATTACGTTTATTTTTTTTAAGTGGGCTGCAAAGCGTATTGAAAACCATTAACGCGTTGGATGTGCTTCTTTAAGTTTTGAATACAAGTTGTGTAATAAAACTAAACTTTTCAGACGTTGCTTTTTTTAAATAAATCTGACATAAATTCACATGAAATGAATAAATTGCTATTTATTTCGTAAATAGCCTTTGAGTGGTGTACATTTAAAAATGTCAAATGCAAGTCAAACTAAAAAAACTGACATTCTATCCTACTCTGCTTTTTCGCATTGAATAAACACATGTCTGCTATACCGCAATAGGTTTAAAAGCAGCAAGGGCGTTAGATTACACCTCTTTTATCATGTAGGATCTCAATGTGGAGCATATGGACTCCTAATGGAGGTATCTAAAGAGATTGTTTTTCCTACGAGAACTGCTTATTACTCAGTTGCTCAACTTCTATTTTTCAAAGAGAGTTGGGATAAAAGAATGATGCTAAAGTTTTCATTATCAGGTGAGTGGGAGGGAATTATAGATATCAAAAATATCTATGCCTGCGCACAGAAGTCCATACATCGATTGAAAAATCAATTTATGAAACTGTCTATACCGGGATTCGCACCCGAGACATCCATAACAAACGACGTTAACCACTGCACTTCTGAGCCGACGTCAGTTTCGTGGTGCAGATTATAATACACGGTTAAAACTAGCTAACATTAAGAATTCATATCACAATACACTGAGCATCGGTTGGTATTGTCTTACATGCAATCGAAAATATCGGCAGAAGGATTTGCAATTTTATCAAAATATGTATGTTTCACATATTCGATATTGATGATGCTTAGTTTTAAAGTGAAAAAGGCTATGGTTGTCTTATTTCCAATTATTGTATTTCAATTATGACGACGTTTTTGTTTGACTGGCTCTACGGTCCATTGAGACACCTTAATGACCAACCGCGCAAACGTTCCCGTGGGTATCTCATAAGGTTATTTTATTGTATTTTATTTTACCAAGTGTTGGAAAAAAATGTATATCTAGCATACCTAGCCCACCAGATTGAGAAGTCGGAAAGAGGGTCAATCTTATCATCAACAAAAAATGGTTACACACACGAATTTAATGAATATTTTTTCTTTTTTCTTGCTTCATGTGTAAATACTTTAGTTGAGGTTACAAGTTACAACAAATAAATACATCATTTAAGCTATATGATAAAGGACTCGGCTTCTCGTTTTCTTCTAATACTCGTTGCAGCATGTTACTCAGAAATCTTTCAAAACCGCAATGAATATATCAAGTAGAGAAAGTTGGGCTTTGGCAATAGATCAGAAATTAAAATAAATATATGTTGCGGATTTCATTAACGATCCCGAAATGAATGAAGACATCAATCCGAAAAAAAGACAGGCGGGCTCGATTTAAATAAATAAACTTCACTTTGAAATATTTAATGATTCGAAAACAATAAAACGGAATCGAAAACGAATCGTCCGCCCGATTTTTTTTCGCTCAATTGCAAACGAAATCTTTGGCTCTTGGCCGGAATAAAAACAATGTCTCCGACTGACCCACAAATAAAAGTGCTGATAAAATAATAATACTTCGGCAATAGTTAGCTCGATCGTCGAGTGAAGACAGGCTGGCACTCTCTTCTTCGCGGGAGAGTGTCGTAAATGCGAATTGCGACAGGTGCTTTGAACGCTTCTGGCGAATTAACATCGTAAAACAGAAACGTATCGTGGAGAAAATAGGACATAATATTAAACTAATCTCATTATTTTAATAGTATTTTACTACATGCGTATCTATGCAAACAACATTCTTTATTAATATTGATTAAATTAGGTTTATTGCAAGAAATATCTAATAAATATTTTGAGCCACTCTCCATAAGGAGAGAAATCCTTATTTGAATTTCATATTTAATAACAATTATTGATAATAATATAGAAAACATTACTTGGAAAAACAGCACAATTTACGCTACTGAATTGAAAATATTCCTCTATTGAAGAGTCCGTCGGGTCCGTGGTGCAGTGGTCAACGGCGTTGTCTTCGGTTACGCATCTCACGGGATCGAAGGCATTGATGTTTGTGATGTTTAAACAATTCCTCCCACCTTAAAATGGGGCGAAAGCGAAGTAATTAGATAGCTACCAGTCCTGTCTTAACCTTATCCTTCTATCCCTAGTATATTCGAAAATAAGACAGACAAGCAACTGAGTAACAAGCAGTTCGTAGAAAACGTCTGTTGAGATACCTCCATTAGGATGCCATACGCTCCTGGTTAAAAAAAATAAAGAGTGTTTGATAACAAAAACTTTAATTACGTGTAAATTGTAAAAAATGTAATATACACGCTACTTGTATCTTTCGAATCAATGTATACTAGAGGTCTGCACGGGCCCGGGTTCGGGCAGGTAAAGACAACGGGGCCGGGCCCGGGTAAAGAATTTAATTTATTCAAAAAAATATTTCGGGCAACGTTCGGGTCATGAGTCAGCCATAAAGCCATACTATTCATAACTTAACTTATATACTTCACGTGTGTTATGGATATCGTTGGACATGAGGAAACAATAAGATGTATTATAATGAAAAGTATAAATGAATTTCTATATTGAAAAAAAACGGGCTTTTTTCGGACTGAGAAAAATAAATCAGGGCTTCGGATCGGGCTCGGATAAGAAGTGTGATATTGAGACTCGGGAGAGTGTGATATCGGGCCGGGCCTGAAGATGAAGGCCCCGGATCGGCTCATTTTACAAAATTTCGGCCCGTGCAGACCTCTAATGTGTACATATTCAACTTGGAGATCGCTGGCTTTGCAAAAACCGCATGGAATTTCGTTCTTTGTATGTCGAAACATAATAATAGTTGCGGGTTATGAATAAGAAGGAAGTGTAGTGTGTGATGTGATGGGGCCATGATTGATAACAGAATTGAATAGAGGCAAAAAATCATGATAGCCCATTGATAATTCTTTCGATATTCATTCGTACACGTACACCTACAAGAACTGTGGAGAAATTTCAGACTGGGATGATTACGTCATGAAAGTTTTTCCACGTACAAATAATTCAACGCGTTCGATCATGAAATATATTTAAGCAAATATTTCAGCGTTGAATATTTTTTGTTTCGTGGTTTAACAACAACAAAAAATCCTCATATCTCATATCCATACTCATGATGAATTATTGTAAGATTTATTCCAATGTTTTTATGGTTACGAGTTCACATATATTAATCGCATATATTAATAAACAATATTGAAAAGTGAATTAAATTCACATTTATGTGAATATTATGTACGGTAAAAATCTACCCAATGTACCGTGACTCATTAAAATTCTTTAATGCATACTAAAAACAGCAATTTTCATATATGTGTTAGTAGTAGAATGCCGTCAAACGTGTTTGATAAATATCATGAAGATCTTCGTAGAATTTAAAATGTCTGATTATCTTTATAGGTAACATTTTTGAACAGGTCAATCTGACAGAGAGAATATTACTGATATTTAATTGGAAGATCTGTTAAACATAATTTAATATGCAAATCTAATAAAATCATAAGAATATGTCTGATACTAACTGTCAATATTACATAATACTAAAAAATATACACATTTCATACTAACGGAAACTACATATTAAAATGCCTTTGTGCCATATACAAACTAATATATTTGAAAAATATTAGCTATGCTCAAAATATAATTTATCAGATGCTATTTTAATAAATATTTCAAATCATTCATAAAAGTCAAGGGGGGAGGGGGTAAACTTTTCGAATGAAGGGCCAAATTTAGGAATTCAAAATGAGCGACGGGCCGCAAGTAATATACAATTTTTATATGTACTATTTATTATCATGAAATAAAATATTACAAAAAAATAATCGAATGAGAGGAATGGAACTGTGTTACGTTTTCAACATTTTTTTTAAAATTCAGGTGTTGATTTTGTAGTTGAGATTCTTAAAACTGTTTGAAAATGTTACTCGATCGATGTTTGATCGTAAAGAGTTTTTATTGAGGTTCAAGATTGAAAATGTTTGTTAACACATATATAGGTTGATCCAAAAATAACGAACATTTTTCGAGCAACATCTTTAAGCTGGATGAATTTGTCCTAATTAATTGCGCTATAAAATTTGCACTTTGAACAAGACTCGAGATGATGGAATTACATGACAAAGAGGTTTCAGTTACTATATTTATTTTTAATCTATTTTTGAAAAGGCGTTAAAAGATAAAAACATGAATCTTTTAAAAAATACAATACTGCTTGCGGGCCGCAAAAGATACCTGGTGGGCCGCGGTTTGCCCGTACCTGATCTAGGTGTTCAATAGTGTAATTAAGCGGTAAAGTTTCAAGAATTTTAACACCCATGCGCCAATATTATGGAGAGTAGGGTTTTTAATGAGCATGCATAGAAGTAAAAAATGGTGTTACCAATTACCTGCCAACACTGCATCTGTATGATTATAGTAACATAGTTCTTGTTATGTAATTGATTAGTACGTCTAATAATATTCAGTAATAAGCTCTTCTATATTTTTGCAATACATGATAAAGTTGGTTTATTATATATTAGGATTCCAACACGATCTGATTATACAAGGCTTGTGGTCGCTGTGTGGATGTGGTCGTGGAAGATCCTGCTCAGGGTAGCCATTTGATTTTCCTATACGCGGAAGTGGTAAGATATGCGACCATAATAATACGACTTGTACCTAATCAATTCGCATTGCATGCAATAAAGCTCAACCAGCGTCGTAGCAATCTATATTGCCTCAGGAATTTGAACGCTGTCTACAAAGCAGAACCAGTAAAGATGGCGAACGAAGAATATTTACTGTCTGAAATGAATGTGTATTGTTTACGTGATACAAAAAATTGTAACCATCGCCGAAAAAACGATTTGTAAAAATTATTTTTACGTAAGTAATTTAAACAAAATGTTTAGAATCAACGCTAATTATTGCCAATGCCTCGTTGTCAAGAATCAAACCCGAAGCCTTCTACTTACTGATCAGCAAGAAGTGAAGTAACAAATTTATAATATTAGTTTCATGATGAATAATAATTTAATCACTTCAAATAACTGATAATTATAAAAAATGCCTAGTACCAGATAATTTTTTTTAATTTCAAGTAAATTATCAATGTTCAGTATCTATGATTATTTTATGATAAAAATATTTGACTGAGTCTCACGGAAATATAATGAAAACGACGCATACTATCGATTACACTAAAATTAAAAAATAAATGCCTACGTATCTAAAAAACGTGCAAGGAGACGGACGCACGTGTGTTGATATTAATAATGTGGGCAAGGTAGAACGCGGCGAAATTTTCGATCAACTTTCTCGGCAGACATTTTGCCGCCGGAAGTGTGCACCTTCTGCGAGCGCACACACAAAAATAAATATACAACTTATATTTTAAAAAAAACTGCACATCCGAATGAGCGTTGCGGGCTAATAGCCGTTTTGTTGGTGAGCAGCGAAAAGAGTGATTGCTCAATTATAGTTTTCTACTTAATAATTAACAATCTTCAAAATGCTCAAAAATTGAAGACAATTACACGAGTTTGTAATGAAACATGTGTAGTTACAGCACATGCGCATTCACGTTCACGAAAACGCATTATCTACACTTAAAACATCTTTCTCTGTAAACGAAACTGGTTCTGGTTTGTATGTGCTATGCAGTAGGCAGTTTAAGACGAAATACGTTGTACCGCCGTCATGGAAAAATAACATAGATACGTCCCTACTATGTATTAAGAAAGTGTCAATATTGGTCAAAAACGCCCTCCGACTATATTATAAATACAGATATTTTTCTAGCGGCATACAAAAGATGGATAAATCGAAAGTATGAAGATAGTTTATGATGATTTTCTGTTTTAAATGTCAAAATGTGAGGAATTTAACGCTCCACGCACTGGTAGAACACATAAAGTCATAAGATATAATGGCTTTGGAAAAAAAACTAACTATTATAACTCATCGATACTAAATCTTATGATTTATACGCCAAAAAGATTATTCTTTATAATGCACAAAAAAATATATTAAAAAAAACAAACAATTATTATACTTGGGAGAGACAGTACTTTGAAAAGAAAATAATGCTTTTCTCAGAACTTGATTTTATAACATAACGCCTTCTGCCAGGGTAAACTCGATATTTTGGCTTCACCATTGTCCGTTACAGTAATTCTGATAAGCCTTTCACAAAAGAAAATCCCAAGTCTTAGTCTTAAAAAAATACAACATGTGTTACTAATCGGATCATTATAACTTCAATTGTAAAAGATTCTTATTCATATTATTATTGCACGGCTGTGTTATCATTAACGGGTTTCGTTTTGACCTTCCGTTAAAGTCTCCCGGTAAAACTTCACCGAATTCGTCATCGGTCAAAGAGTTAAAGAAAAATGTACTCATTTACATTCCCATGTTATTGAAAACAATTAACCTAAGACCAAACAATCCATATTCTCAGTCGATAGTACAGCGGCGGAGCGGAGAACACCGTACATTATCTATAAAATCTAAAGATAATTTATGGGAAAATGGAGAAAATGGAAAACTAACACGATTTAATTACGTATGAAAATTATGAATCTAGTAGTAAAACGCGTGTGGTCATAATGGAATAAGGTCGGTATTGTTGGCTCCGTGGTGCAGTGGCAAACGTCGTTGGTTACGGTTACGGATGTCTCAGGTTCAAGTCCTGGTGCGGACAGTTTCATAAATTGATTTTTTAATCGATTTATGGATTTCTGTTCGTAATCATGAATGTTTGTGATGTCTAAAATTATCTCCCACCCATCCGATCCTAAATAGGGGCATAGTAAGAGCGATTAGCTTACCACTAGTCCTGTCCTAGTCCAATCCTTTTATCACTACTCTCTTCGAAAAAAGAGGTTGAGCAACTGAGTAACAAGCAGTTTTCGTAGACTGTTGTTATGTTGAGATACCGAAGCTATATGTTTCACACTGGGAGCGGATATGGAAAAAATAGAACGAAATGATTTTTCACATTATGTGTGCTCTCTGAGTATTTAAATTAGTTATCCTATACTAAAATATTGGATATAGCCCATAAAAATGACATAATTGTTTTAATTTTGTTATTTTTTGCGATTTATATGCAGCGGGCTCAACGATTGAAATTTAATGGTCAAAATGACACGGATGCTTCGAATTCCCATACGATATAGCAAGTGGAATCTTATGTTGTTGTCGTTGTAAAAAAAATATAAGGACGGAGCGCCCCCCAGTGTGGTGCCGTCACTGAAGGTTCGATATTTACGTACGGGTAATTAGTTTTCTTGAAAAACATTCGCCGGTACACGATCCGCCAATTTGTAACTGGCAGGCAAGTGTGTCAGTCAGGTCGTCCGGCAGCATGTCCTACAAGAGAGGCTCCATGCCGAGCTTTGTGTTATTCACTATCTATTGTGATTCGCTCGGCAGTAATTGGCCCGTAGCGGTCCGGGCTGACCGTTTTATTTACGTGCAAGTTTACGTTTTTATCGTAAAGCATGTTAAGTAGTCAGACCGTGAATAATCCGCTATTCCCTCTCTATTAAGAAGTACAACGGAGCTAGTCGAGTACGTTAATTCAAGCCAAACTGCATTAAATAAAATCATAAAATCTGATTATTTTTACAGCGAGATAAAACACAACTTAGACACTGAACCTGAAATAAGTTTGAAAAAATATCAACCTTCAGTTTCGCGGTAGTTTAAATTGTTTTTAAGTTCATTTTTGAGTATTCTTATACTTAGACGAATGCCAATTTTCACAGACTCGTACATATTTCACTGTTAAGGACTCAGTGGATCAAAGGGAAGTAAAAGAATTGGCAAGCATTGCATGTATTGTATCTGATATTTTTAAATAGCTTAAGAGACTTTTAAAATTCCATTTTTTATCCAGCTCATCTATACTTCTTACATCCATTTCGTTAGGTTACAGACGCTGACAATTTCCGTCACTTAAACGAAAAGAATTCGTTTGATTAAACATTAGACAATTGTGAAATATGTACTAAATATCATATTTATATCGTGTTTCTATTAATACGTTAAGTCCCGGAGCCGTGTTTTCACGTGATACAACAGCCATTGCTTGAGTCCCGGAACCATGTTTTCACGTGACAGATCAACCTGTCAAAAACAGTCGTATTTGAGTCATCAAGCAATACATTTTACAACGGAATCTTGATTTTAATTATAGTCAAGACTTAAAACTTTTACGTCATTTAATTTGTATTACCGCCAAAATAGGTTTTGATTTTATCGACCTAAAATCTCAATCGATGCCCACTCATCTGACGCCGTCATTCGCGATTACGATCTTTAACATTCCCCCTTCTGGAGACGACATTACGGTGGAGTCCACTCCGAGCTAAAGTTTTGCAAGATTTAAAAGACAGGTTGTCGGAGGATATGTCTAAGCACATATTGATATCGATACCGTCAACAGAAAATAAAAATAATACCGTCAACAGAAAATAAAAGTCCCGTAGAGCAGGCAAGTTGTGTGCAAAGGACAAGAAAAGGAGTGAGACTCGGTGTATGTGTAAACATTGTCGTGTGGCACTTCAGAAAGGAAAATGGTGGCAATTTCACAAAAATTAAGTATTAAAATGTTTTAAAGATTTCCAAAAAGTTTCATTTGATTTCATCCACTATTTCAATAGTCGTAACACTTTTAGTAAACGCTTAAGAAAAATGCTATTTCTTCACAAATGGGCCGGGCACAGGGGTTGTTTTCCCTGATTTAGGCCGGACTGATGGTGTTAAATAATATTTCTACAAGGATTAATAACTGTGGAATGCTCTTTAGCAATATAACAAATAATGATGTTATTCATACAATTTGCAACAGATATCTAGCCGTATCTTTATAAAAATATTGATTAGTTTTTATGTGTCTTCGTAATATTTACGATCAATTAAATTAAAAATTTACTCATTATGAAATATTATTGAATGCGATTCATTGATATCTCTCGGCGGTCTGTTGCTTCACGGATTTTGTTGCAATATCAATATTATCGTTATTTAGGTGCTGCACATGGAGAGCAATGGCGGCGGAGTCTGACAGCGGTTGGGCGATCTCGCTGTCAGTGCCAGACAAATAAATTAATACCGGTTTATTATATTAAATATCTGGTATGTCCAAAATAGATATGTGAACAAAAATAATTACAACCAATTGGAATTAATCATTATCAATGTAAAATTTAAACTGATAGCTTTGTTGTTCCACTTGTTGTCACAATTAGTAACACAACAAGAGCAATAACAAAGTTATCAATTGAATATTAAGAAATTAAGTCGCACAAAATTACTACCGATCTATTGAAAATAATCAAAAGCTGTATTTTGATATTTTATAGTATGAATCACCGATATAAACTACACTACATCATAAGCATAATGGCTGTTTTTTATAAAAACCTTTAAATTTATTGTTTCTTTGAGTTAAAATATGATATCAAAAGAGCAGTTCAGTGATTATTACTGGAATATGTTAATCTTGATTGGATCTTCGTGCAAATAAGTCCGATTGCAGTGAAGTGTGTTAGACAAACAGTCATTAGATATTTTCCCCCAAAATAGCTGCGTTTTCAAACCATTTATTTCGGTATTGAAAAAACAGCCCAAATCCCGGGTTTCAATAATACCGGTATTGAAGTCCCTAGTTGTGACGGCACGCCATTTGGCTGTTCCAGTTAATTCTCTGTATACTTTCCCTATTGAAATCATCTCGCAGATGCGCCTTTTGATAAAAATTGAGATATTACCATAGCATCAAGTCGATCGTTACTATTATCCGCCATTCAAAATATACACAGGTATTTATAGATGTCGCAATACAAATTGAGACGCCTTCGCCTAGTACAGGGGTCGGCAACCTCTTGGACCAAAAGAGCCAAGTGTGAGTAGTAAAACACGGCTTAGAATTCTTCGAGGAGCCAAAAAAATACTTTTATAATGGCTTATTTAAACTAATTAATTGCATTTTACTATGTATTTTTAATTTATTTTGCGAAGAAGATTTACTGAATAAAAGTAATGTAAATATTTCAAAGTTTTACTTTTTATTGTTGAAATTATAAATGTAGCGGAGGATCTTGATATAACTGACCGATGCGGGTGAGGGGGTGTCTGTTTGTTTGTAAGCCGAATGTTTTTTTACTATGAAAATAAACGGTACAATACAAGGCCGGTGAATTTTCCATAAATGGATTGAGAATATTAAAAAAAAAAACTTTTGTAACGAGCGAACTTTAAAAGGAGAGTTTAAAATCTTGGAATTTTCGCATAAGGAATTCCGTAATGTTTATTAATTAGTCAACGCTAATAATGATGGCATTACGTTTTTGGAAATATTTACGCAATTCCTCGAAATGAATCAAGGATCTTTCCTCAAGACAGCGAACCTAACCCAACCGACGTACAAATTAATATGCACATAACAATTGGAAAAAAATAAAAAAATGTGAATTTTGAAAAAAATTGTAAAAATGGTGAATTGTGAATTTGGTAAAGAAAGAGCCACACGTACATGGAGTTGAGGGCGAGAAATATTCAAAAATTTGAATGCGTATAAGAAAACATGATTTATCAAGTTAAAATAACAATTGATAACTGTGTTATTCCACTTGTTATGTAACACGTGCAACGCTTCTTTGATAAACGTATTCGGACTTAATATGTCGTTAGTAATTTTCGCTGTTTAGGGTAAGTTGTTTCAGAGAGAATTTATCCACGAGAGAGGGTATTCCTCGGCATTCAATTGTTATATATTATACATTTTCCGTGAATCGACACGGCAAACCTTTTGAGTTGCGAATGGGGTAGGGTGGTGACTTGAAGTGTTCATACATACCTGCGAAAGAAAGAAAAATACATTATTAGAAATTATATTGAAAAATTAACTTTCAGAAGATGTGTATTTGTTCTATAAAAAAGAAAATACTTTTCACTGCTGGTAAGTGGACGATTTTACAACAAAAACTAAAGCATACAGATGTAAATGAAACATTTCTAAATTTTGCTAATTGGATATATTTCAGAATAGTTTATAAATAGCATAAGTCAATAGTTTATAAATTAAAGAATCCCCTTCCACCTATTCTATTCTAAAAATGGGGAGTACCTAGAGAGATTAGCCAACCACTAGTCCTGTTCTAGTCCTATCCTTCCATCCCTACTACTACTAGTGATTTCATTCTGTTATTGAAGATACTTAAAGCATTCTCATTAATTATGGGTATTGCTATACGGTTACGGATGTCTCCGGTTCGATTCCCGGTGGTGACAGTTTCATAAATTGATCTTTCAATCGATTAATGGATTTCTATTCGTAGTTATAAATGTTTGTGATGTTAAAAACTCCCTCCCACCCACCTGATCCTCAAAAATGGGGCATAGTGAAGGCGATAAGCTAAGCACTGGTCCTGTCCTAGCTGTATCTTTCTATCTTCGAAAAAGAGAGGTTGAGCAACTGAGTGAAAAACAGTTGTCATAGAAAAATTATGTTGACATACCTCCAGCCCATATGCTCCACATTGGGAGCGAACAATAGATAAAAGCGGGAATGAAATAATAATGATTACAATTTTCCATATGGCAGATATTGCAGAATCACGATATATTATATTGTAAATTAAATTCTGTTGTTATCTTAATAGCATATAGGCATTTTTACCATTGATTATTTTGAATAATACAATTGTGATACTAATTATTCTTTTAAAACTGACACAGTTAAATCTCTAAAATGGCGTGCTACTAATAAAAACATTCATACAATGTGATCATTATACTATTATGATCTAAATTCTAAATAACCTATGGAATGAACTTTTTGCAGCTGATTGCAGATTCCCAGAATTGTTCTACCGTTTCATAAAATTAAAACCATTATCATAATGATGATTTGTCACAAATTTTTTGCTCAGAGAATTTCATACGATAATAAATTGCTCAATCACACAACTTTCCATAGATTCCTCTATTTAGAACATTATAAGATAAATAATAAAAAAAAAATTATAAATCTTCTTCAATTATATATCCTATGCAAAACACGTATGGTTGTTTTTTAAAAAGAAAACGTGCAAAGATAGTAAAAATATTGCAGAGTCCTTTGTTCGTGACTTGGAGTTTTTTTTATCTCTCTACTCATCATTGTCGAAAATAAGTCGATGAATCATCTTGTCGACAATGAAAATATAATGACAATGAATATTTAATTATGATTATATCATTTATGCTGCACAAGTTGTTTCATTACGAAAGACAAGCGCATTTAATTTTCAGGCGATGTTGATTACCTATTTGCAATCGGTCAATTGCTTCCCGTGAAAAATGATGTGATCAAAGGTATATTCGCTTATTTACTACGCCAACAATTCTTTACCAACTCTACTAGCTCTAGTTTAAAAAAATATTAAGCCATGTCCCCTACCAATGCGTACAATATAGAAGTCCATATTACGAAAACCGCTAATTATCCCTTATAGAAGGCTAGGGCTAGGACAATACTACTTGGTTAGTTAATCGCTCTCACTACTTCCCGTTTTTAGGATCGGATAGGAGGTAGAAGATTTCAGACAACACATACAGCAATGCCTTCGAACAAAATAAATCTATTGAAAAATCAATTAATGAAACTGTGCGTACTGGGTACAACGACGTTAACCACTCGCCTACGTGATGATATATTGTGATTAATTCGACAAGACTTCGTTTTAAATTATTATTCAAATGATTATGAATTGCTATAAGAGAATCGACAGTAATTTTTATATTAAAGGATAATCTCAGCAACATTATCGCCAGATTTTAAAAAGGTCTAAGATCATGAAATTCGGTAAAGAAACCTTGAAAATCTAAGTAATTTCGTTTCCAAAAAAATATTTCACGCAGCCAGTTTATAATAGATGATGCAAAATAAGATTCAATATTATTTTTCTTCGGATAACATTTTAATATTATTATAATCGAGACGTATTCACAAGTCACACGCCAAAAATAAAATATCAGCCAATAAAGGAAATGCCGATTTTCAACCAGTCTTGACGGTTATATTAATCTTGGCAATAGTGACGTATATTAATGGGCGCGGAAGATAGAGACAAAAACTAACTTTACGTAATTTTTTCAACACAACACACTTTGCCGCCAAATAGGCGAAAAATCACACATATTTCGACAGAAACCGAGAGTGCGCGAGGGTGTTCATGTAAATATTTAGTAATATTTTAATATTAAGTATGTTTAGGTTTTAGAGAGGCCTTCAAATCATAGAATCATGCTCGTGTGTTGAAATCCAATGAACACGGAAGCAACCATATAACATCGCAACGATTACATTTCGATGACGTAGCAAGCCTATAGGATTAAAATACGTTTTAATTCAAGGCATGTTCCCCAATATATGGTAAAATATCTAGATAATCTTTGCTACAGAATACAGATTAAGTTTAAACAAGGAGAACGTCTAAATACGCGATAGCGCGTTTCAAAGGATCTAACCGCTAAAGGTCTTTTATAAAATTTATATAGTGCGAATCGTGTGATCTCCTGGCCAAGGTGGAAACAGAACATAGTAATAAAAACAATAGATTAATTGCTTCCGTAACTACTTAAATGCATGTATCGAATCGACTAAAGGTGGTGAATTAATATTTAAGCAAAGTATCATAATTTTATTAATGTTTTATGATTATATCTTAAAAAAATATTGTTACCATTAAGGAAGGAAGTGATCCACCTTAGCAATTTTTCGCTATTTTATCAGACAATTTCATCGGGTTTTTTATTAGCGTTTTTATAAGTTTTTTTTTAATATAAGACGTTACCGAATAAAAGAATTACGATAGCCAAACTTTGTTAGAGGCAACGAATGGCTTCTGACTGGTGTTGATAATGTTCTTAATGTTTCATGCCTTTTTGTAGAGGAACGATTACGCCTACATTGGTGATATTATAATGATTAAATATTTATGGAATTGCTTAAGCAATAAATTGAATATTGATTTAATATTACTAAAACTTTATCAGACTGAAATATTGTAATTTAAATATATGATGCAAGATATCTCATTTAGCTGATTTGTTTGTTGAGGACTATTATAGTAAAATCTAGATATTATACCTATAGGATTACCCGTTCTAAATCCTGACCCTCTTTTATATGTATGAGTAGTAAATAACATTTAAAATAAGACTAGCGGCTTCCAACTATTAAATTTATGCTCACTGTATAGGTATATGCACAATTACATTGATTGATTTGATAGAAGTCCATTATAATAGGATAAAATATCAAAGTATTCAGTTCTACAACATTTTACTAACAATTTCGGCTTCACGTCAGGATGCTTCCACATATTTTAGATTAGCTATATATATTTAGTAGTCTTAGTACTATTATTGACTTTATTAAGGTTCTTCTTGCCGCGCTCAGCAAACGAAAATAAACCACTACTATTTTCTCATTTTTAGGTAAAGTAAAAGAATCAATGCTATGAATAGAAAACATACGATAGAGTTGCAAGTTGCAACTGCAGATGCTTCTCAATGAGGAAAAACATCTGTCATGTCTAGTAAAACAACCAGTGTTATAAAACAGTATCAATTTTAATGTCATGTATGAAACGTTTTAACTAAAACTGCTCGATGATGCTACAGATACCCTCTATTATCCGACCCGATTATTTATTCTATCAGTCAAATCGGTTTCCCGTAACAAACACGCTGAATACCTTGGCAGAATTTCGCTTTGTTTTCGCATCAAGGTAAACACTTGCCAACATTAGTTACGGTATGAATGAATTGGACGTGTAGCTTGGCAGGCAGGCGAGTGAGCACCGACCGTCACATCGGAGATGTTTCTCCAAGAAAGGTCGCCGGACCGGTCCAAGACTAAAGCTGCCTTTCTCCGTGTGAGGAGGAAAAAATGAAATTTTATTTATGAACGACTCGGACGATCATGTTGGTAATGTGGAACTCGCAGCATAAAAGTTCTGCGAAATATTTTGACTGATCGGAGTAGTTTTCTTTTAATCATAGGACAATTTAATTACAGGTAGAATAACGATTACTCCACTCAGCGTCTATATATGAATGTATTGATACTACTCAAACAAATATATCATTTACCATTTCTCATTATAAAAAATAGCTTCAAATAAAATACTCTAGTCTACAAAAAAGTGCAATCGACTCCAAAACAATGTACTACACGATACTATGTGCCAATTTGTAAGTATTGATAGTTGATGATTTCCATCTAAAATCCCCAACTTTTAATTAGTATGCGGTAGATTTGAGTTCACTAGTTAAGATGCCTGAAAAATATGTCACGCAAAAACTGCAAATCGAATGATATATTATGTGTTAAATATATTTTGTAACTATTTATCGTTCACTTTAATAATAGTAGCTGCCCAGTACTGCTCCCTACGGGATCACGGACATCACCGAATGTTTGCTAATGACACCCGAACTGGGAAATGCCCTGAACATCTATGACATCGTCATAACGTCTCAAACTATGTTTAATTCACTGCTCGCTGTGTTTAAGTTAGTGGAGGTTGATTAATATAATATAAGGAATAGCACGAGGGAGCAAACACCCCCAGTACACATGCCCTTAATTTACATTACATGAAATCTGTGATATTATCATAGCAACGAAAATTATTTTGACGTCGTGTTGTTGTCGATTGTTTTATTTTTATCATGTCCACATGTGCAGCATATGGATTCGTAATGGAAGTATCTCAACAATCAATTTTGTACAATAATTGCTCGTTACTCAGTTGCTCAACATCTTTTTTACGAAGGGAGTAGAAATACAAGGGTAGGGCTAGGACAAGACTAGTGGTTAGCTAATAGCTCTCGCTACGCCCCGTTTTTAGGATCGGATGGGTGGGAGGGAATTTTAGACATCACACACATTCATGCTTACGAACAGAAATCTATAAATCGATTGAAAAATCAATTTTAAAGCTGTCCGTACCGGGACTTGAACCCGAGACTTCGGTAACCACTTCACCGGAGCCGACAATAAACATTTAATGAAATATGTGTAAATGTTTATAACAATAAATTCAAGTAGATATGCATTTCAAATTAAAAACAAAAGTTAATTTGCATAGCAGGTATTAAAATATAACTTGCGATGCATTAGAACAATATTAAAATTATTATTATACACTTTAAAAAATGATATTAATTGATAACAATAATAAGTTTATTATAGATAAAAGAAAAGTGCGCTTTTTAATATTACCGAACAAAGAAACTAGAAGTAGTTAAAAAGTGGAATTTCTAAAACAAACGAGTGGCAGAATGATGGAAAACAAACACGGAACAAGAGTTCGTTTGATATTGAGGATGATTTCAAAAGTTTTCCCTTTTTTAATGGAGCAGAGTTTTCTACCGCAGAAAAGATGCCGGATATAAAAATGTCAGCGTGGTGTGAGGTGTGATATCATCTTTTGCTTTGTGAATCATCGTAGAAAAACGTTCACATCATTCGATTATCATCATACTAATGGTTTTTATTACAATAATAATGAATTATTATCAGTGACTGCAAAGATTGTAAACGGCTGCTTATTAAATACTCGTTATGAATTTATATATTTAAATAAAATATCTCATATTTTCAAAATGGCACGAAACTATGATTTGTCATACATTCTTAACGATAATGATAAAATTGAAAGCATAATGAAGTGCAAAATAATATTATTAAATTGAGAATGAAATATTTTCTGATATGATTCACAGTAGGTCGACGAGTATTGTTTTTTTCAGAGCTTCTAATATCAGTGGAAAGTCCGGGTTACGTAAAACTTTTTAAATGTCTGACTTCATTCAAAACCACAAAATTCTTAGAATCTATTAACGATTTATGAATAATGTTGAGAGTCAGTGGTCAGTTATGGACAGTGGGGTGCTATAATATATTGATAAAAATTATGAAAAATTCGCAAGAAAAAAATATACATACATACCTTTAACGTAGTATTTAGTTGTCGTACACTAATTATTAGACCTTTCAGCAGATTTTAGTTGTTTTATGAAAAATGTGCATTGGTTAAAAAAAAATTCTTAGTAAGAATTGTTTTTGCCTCGTTTGCTACACAGTATAGAAGTAATTTTTGAACATGTGTATGGGTGTCTGCTTCAAGTGCACAAGACGGTTTATTTGTAACAGAAAATAGCATTTAATTGATGTATATGAATAATATACACAATATAAATATAAATGATAACATCGTTATTCCACAAATTAGATGACTAAGCAATCAATATTAATTTTACATATAACACGAATGTCTACAAAAAACGGTGGAAACATTGTAAATATCATGTTTCTATTTTTGAAATATTTCTGTATTGGGAGCAGGGATTTCAATCGAATATTCAAATATATTTGACTCTTTTTTGATATTTGTATATACGAATAATTGATAAATTTTTCGTTCATAGTTTTAATGTATATCACAGGGTTACCAATAAATGTCATTTGGCGTCACATTATACCTTGATAATAATATAATCTATTTAGTTAATTTAACACCATAATACTCACTCGTGCTGAAAACTAGTATGTGATTAAATACGTTTCTCAAGAAATATCAAGAATCAATGACTATACAAATATGATGAAATTTATAGATTACATTATTCGAATACTGTAAAGCTTTAATATTTGATATTCGAATATTTGCTTTCAGCGAATATTTGGATTCATTAGTTACGAGTAGACATGATTTATAAATATATTTCAATATTAAATTACGAAGTCGATAATAATTATAGTCAATTAACGCAATACTCAGGACTATATATTTATAAACGATTTTCAAAAGCTTGACATATACTTTAGCATGCGGAAGTCGACTGAATAACTTAAGTCAGAATAAGGCTAACCGAATCACTATAGGCGCAAGTATTTGGAGTGAATATTATTTCGGCTGCATATTAATTATCGTCGGGCTGAATAGATTATCGCATTCTGTATCGAAGTATTACGGCCGCCATTTTTAGTCAACCCACATTGCCCGGTACTCGTTTGTCAGGCCAACGACTGAAAGTTGTCCCGAAAAAAAACAGAAGACAATCTACCTACGTCATGCGGATAGAATGGAAGGAATTATAATAGACCCGTAGTAATAATTTAAGGTGTCTGTTCCAAAACACACTTATTACAAACGGACACATTTCCGATAGTTTGATTATTGATTTTGTTAATCAGGTGATATTAAAATTCATTTCCAGACCTGTAGCCGAGTGTTTAATGTGTACACGGGAAAAAAATGATTTAATATTTGTGTTCGAAGGCACGAAAGTCGGTGATGCCTATAATTCTATCCCACTCAGTTGATCGCAAAAACGGGGCATAGGCGGAGGATGAGCTTACTTGTAGCCCTGTTATAGCATCATCGTCATATTCTTACTCTATTTACGAATAATAAAGAGATTTTGTAGAAGAACGTCTGTTGAGATGTCTCGATGAGGTGTCTATATGCTACACATTGGGAGCTGACATTGCTAAACACATCAATAATATAAACGGAGATTTGTTTTTTTTTCGTGGTCTTTGATATGAAAATACAATTATATTTAAAAACGGAATATTATTATTATATTCTATATCCTTTTTATTAAAAAAAAAAACACTATTTGTTTTGTACTACTGTAATGTCGGCGTCCGCGGCCCAGTTGGTAGCGTCGCTGGCTACGGTTACAGATGTCTCGGGTTCAATTCCCGTTGCGGACGGTTTTCATAGATTGACCTTTCAATCGATTTATGGATTTCTGTTCGTAGTCTGAGTTCTCCCTCCCACCCATCTCATCCTCACGGGGCGTAGCGAGAGCGATTAGCTAACCACTAGTCCTGTCCTAGCCCTATCCTTCTATCCCTACTCTCTTGAACAACCGAGTAACAAGCAGTTCTCGTAGAAAAATTCTGTTAAGATACCTCCATTAGGGAGCGGACATGTCAAAAAAAAAAAAATAATGATCAGGACCTTCTACCTCACGTGGAAGTAGTACAACGCAAATTGTGTTTTATTTTTAATATATTATGCCTTCCCACCAAAAATTGACAGTTAACATCTTAAAAGTAATTATTGGATATCCAATAAAAAACAGTATTGATAATGTAGTAAGTACGAGTTGAGGCTTCATATGAGCTTCAGCTATAAATAAAATCTGCTTTATGATATTCCGATTACAAAAAATGTCAAAAGTCTTAAATTGGATCGTCTGATAAACTAATACTATTTCTTGCAAGTGTTACGTACCTAGATGTTTTTCGTACATCCTTCATTCAGCCAAATCGCTGACGCATGCTCAGTTTGAGGAAGTCGCTAACACAGTGAGAAAATTCGCATAAGAGACTTGTTCAAATCAATTGAACCAGAGTAAAATCAAATTCCTCCTTTCAATGTCGCGACGGCCGTGAACGAGCGAGCGGGCAGCGTGTGAACCATCATTCTCCATTCATGCCAAACTGGAGACGCCCGCATGAGACTTCTACCGGTCGCAAAGACTCCAATTGCAGGAAGTATTTCGCTTTGCATTCAATTACTATTCCGCCGGGCCTAGGTCAAGAAACGAGTCGTCGTATATCACATGAGATGAACCTGTGGCCCGTGACGGCAACGTAATATCTCTATTGCAGAATGCTGCGATATTGAAAGAAAAGATGCACGCAAACGCAGTGCAAGCTCACTTATACATATTTATATCCAACAGAGTGCAACTCAAACTTTTTCAGACCAACTCCTTCTTTGAGAATAAAAATCGTGCACGATATTGATTATAACTTGGCCGCTGGCAGATGTCGGATCTAAAGTAGTCAATCTACGGCATTTGGCTGTCAAATAAATGCGATAAACAATGTCAAGTTTCGAAAACAATTTGACAGGTCTAATTGAATCGACTGATAATTCTAATTAGAATCACTGCGGATTACGTGGCGGTTAAGTGGTATAACAACATTACTCCCGTGACACTAGCTCCCTCTGTAAGTGGACAACTTATAACGGTCGATATATACTAATAAAGAATTACAATAAAATGTGTTAAACGCTAAAAGGTCGCAAGACTCGCAGGTCCGTCAGCCTACCTGATTATTTCTGAGAGATTAAGAAAAAATAAATTTGGTAAGTAAGCTAATCGCTTTATCTGCACTCTTTTTTTCAAGCACTAGCGTGTGCGGAAATAAATGAAAAAAAAAAGTTTGATAATAGTGACCATTAGTGGATTCGGATTCTAGTGCTTGCGACAGAGTATGACTAAAAACCACTAGGCTACGACGACCAACTATGGCAGGTAGTTAGTCCAATGAATAAGTTTAATTGTAAAAGAATAACGGTGAGATTTTCCATTCATATCGGTTTTGATCCTTCGTCGATCACTGCAGTCCAATTCAAGCTTTGGTTTACTTCAGTAATATCTTCCAGCATCTCCTTTACAATTTTTGGAATAGTTTGGAATAGAAATATAATGAAACATATACTTAATATGATGCCACAGGTTGTCTGCACAAGATTTCAATAGTTATATAAACACACTAAAAAAGGCATGCCGTAATAACCATTAAGCGGGCACTTGTATGTTTCGAAATCAAATTTATGTATGAAAGTGTAAACAGAGATAACATTGAGCATGTAAGCTAGCAGGACCCGAAATAATAATAATGAAATTTTGGAATTTTTTATAATTCTGACAAATTATTTTTAGCAAAACTTTATTATAAATGCAAAAGTTGATAGCTTCATGTTAACTTCCGTAGCGTTGTGAATAGAATGTTTTTTTAAAATGTAAAATCAACTTTATAAACTCGTGCGTTCAAATCTATTTAAAAGATGATTATGTTCATTCCACGATAGCAGCTATCTTAAACATTGAGTAATATAATCATTGTATGAGTATTTTCAATTGATGAAAAAATTCAATGGAACAGCTATGGCTACAAACCTTTCGATAAAACGTATAAATAGCCAAGTTCGATTGTTATCATCGTCAGTTGAAAATACTCATTATTTTACAATCCAACACATGGACACTAGATTCATTCAAACGTTTGTATCCTGTGATTATTAATATTATACACTTTGTCACACACAAGTGAAGTTTCTATTATTTCAATTAAGATTCCACATGGTCTCTTCGAAGAGAAAAATAGGAAGCAGTGTTTTGTTGATAAATAGTGGATAACGGTGCCATAATACAAATCGTGCCTTAGTATGGATTTAAAGAGTTTTACAACCGTTTTATATGCATGAGTATGTATCTCGCGCGATGCCAGTGCAGCATGCAAATGCAGTATGCAGTTATATCACTGTTGCATCGAGTCAGTGAGTAAATAGTTGGAGATGTCATGCCGTTGGAAATGTGAACACCGGTTTAGTATGTGACACCATCTCAATCGCCCGTCCGTCCTCCATTGCGTAACATTGCGAATAATTCTAACTCGATTACATACTGTAATTTAACAGTAAACTCAAGGAGTTGTGAGGTAGGTAAGTACCAACTCGATATCGGCCACATTGGTATATTGGCGAACGATCGTGGTTTCTGTTCTGCGACTCGGTTTCCGCATGATTTTTCGATTGATACTATAGCTTCCCGATTCCGCCTCCTATAGGATAAGCAGATATAACTTATTACTTCGAAGTATTCAAAAGCGACTTCCAATTCTTGGCAGTTTGTTATAAGCTTCTTATTTCACTTTAAACCACAAAAAATCACCGATTGGTTAACCTCAAATCACTTCCAAGTTACAGGTAATATTAGATTATCGACAAAATCTCTCACGTGCAGCGTCCCAGTAACTAGATCGAATTCAATCGAACGCCACAAGAAGTTTAGCGATCGTCTCGGTCCACGAGGATGTCGCGGAACAAGATGTTTTTTATATGAGAAAAATGGCTATTATTTTGCGTTCATTCGCTGGCCGTGAACTGCATTACGTGGCAGCCGCCCGCCGGCAACATTCGCAATAATTAAACCGAGAAGATGATCGGCCATTTTGAAAGGCTACAACAAGATCAATATTTGAGATGAAACATTTGGGAGACAAAACAGGCCAGCCGTTAACCTGTTTAAGAGACTTGATAAAATAAAATAACAATAAGTTTTAGCATTTTGTAATACTTAAAATGAGACAAAGCATTGTTACTAAGAATGTCATTTGAATATGCTATTGTATGGTGATTAAAATGAAAGCTTTTGTTGAGACACAAGTGCCTTGAAATAAATTAAATAAAGACTATATTCAAATTATTATTATCAATCATAGCGACTGTGGCTTTTGACAATATACTAGTAACAGCATTAAGACACAATAGGACTCGATAGGTAAGTGGGTTAAACATCAATATCAAGATTATTTAAATTTAAGTTTGACATAACGAAAATATTAAATCATTATTGGTTTTTAATAATTCTTCCAACACAAATGACAAATGACCTAATGTGTTGAAATGCTTCAAAATTCCAAAAACACCCAATAAACAGAAATGCTGCAATATCCCAAAAACAGCCTAATTTAGCACAAATTACCCACTGTTGGAATGTTCCATTGGTACCAAAAAATATGCAATTATTTTCCACTGTCCAAAGAGTGAATGCCCTGGCGCTATTGACAGACCCCCACTTATAGCCGATGTCAAAAATTAAAAAAGCAATCTTCGAGGGCCCGAACGCCCCGCCCCGCCCGAGAGTCGAATTCCCAAAAAGCTAAAATTTTCCAATGTTCAAAAGACGAATACCCCGACACTCTGGATCGGAGCAGTGATGTCCAGATTAAAAAAAAATAAAGCACTTTCGATGACCCGAACACCCGAAAGTGATTACCAAAACGCCAACATTTTGCAATGTTCAAAATAGGAATGCCCGGCACTCCCTGATTGAAAATATGCCAAATTTCTGCAAAATAAATAAAAACACTTTACTTATAAACACGAAAGAAAAAAACGAATTCTTTTTCATATTATTAATAACTATTTTATAGGCAGCCCGTGCCAAGGCACTCGCAGAAAAGATTACGGGCTTAGGTTGTAACTACATTCAGAGCGTATCAATTTGTCTAAGCGAAACCAAAACTGGAACTCGGAACGAGATTCATAATAATATAAACGACTATAACTTGTGTTTTATTTTTTCTACTTCATCAAAAGTGATTAATTGCATCTGAAGTTTGCAGCGAGAGAGACAGAAATTCAAAGAATTAGGCTGCTCGCATTCCGCAATAAAAAAATTAACGATCTTATTAGTTATGTAGCAATAGTTGTTGGGACTAGTCAGTATGCTGATTAGCAAACGTTCTGTCTGTATAATGTTTTGTCATTCGTTTGCATTTCCATAATATACAGATAAAGTGATATGCCATCAAACTCGTGTGAACTGCATTACATTTGATTTGACACAGATTCGCGATGACGTTTTTATTTCATTAAAACTTAGAATAAACATTCGTCTTCCGCAAAGAAACAATAAGCAACACAGACAAAATTATCTAATATCAAGTGCTGTCGTTTGGTTAAACATGCTCCGCGGCAAAGCCAGAAATGACCATATCGGAGATTAGAATTTCAAAGGTATTACTTCTAAACAGTGGGATTCGTGAACTATGCAAGCTATGCGGATTTTATATAATACTAGTATTTATTACCCTGCTTCAGATGCGAAATAGATGCAGTTTATATTTTATAATTTAGACATTGGCATTATTTTGGAGCTAACTAATGTTTAAATTTGTCAGTTAAAAATATCACTGTGGACCACACCTTGTGTAACACCCACAAAATAGAGTCCATGAGTTAATAATAATGTTAGAAATTGAAAATAGCATGAAAATTAAAATACAAATTTTACTTCGCAACTGTAAAACGGTTTGTGACGAATGGACAATCAGATTGATACATGGCATTTTCTGCTATGTAGTATAAAGATACTATTTATTACCTGGCTTCTCCCGGGATAGATTCAAACTCATTCTTTATTCATTATAATTAGTTGTACCTATTTATCCGGTTATTGCAAAACTTGGCTATATAAAATATTTTTAGTGTTGATCATCGGCGATGATGAACAATGTTGAGGGGATCCATCGCCCTTGACATACAGCGGTCCATGCGAGAAACACTCGTCAGTCAAACCCAAGCCTGTGACTTTGAGTGATGGCCTTGCGCCTTATTGATTGTGATTGCAAATCCAAGTCAAACAGGAATCATTTTGGCATTTGCACTTCCTTTTTTGATGTTGCAAACAGGCACTTCTTTATGTATTAATTTGAATGGGGATTTGCAACATTTACCAGCATTGCAGCGATGCCTGAAGTCGCTACAGCGAGTGCAATATCGTTTCCTCCTCTTATTCTAGCAAGCGACACATTGACGAGGAAGGTTTTTCCGGATTCTCTCGGTGCATCGAGTCTAAAATCGAAATAATCGAAAATAGCCCCACTTTCACTATTGTTATGATGTCGTAAAACTTCTTGATAGATGGCTTGTTGATCTGCATTTAACAATGACTTCTGCTGTTCAGACAAAATTAAACATATCAGAGTCATAATGCCAATTCTCGCAACATTTCTCTAATTTCCAGAATGGATTATTTTCTTTAAATAATGGATACCTAATTCTTCTCTCAATCTCTTGCTAATTGTACGATTCACATGAAAAATTATTATTTGTGACATTGTATAATATATATATATATATATCAACAGTCGCTAAGCAAGACAACGCACCATGAGTACTTTACTGCACTAAATCTAATGTTTGTAGTTTTGAGATACAAATTTAAATACGAATTAACATACAAATTAAATATTATAAATTAAATATCAAAATTAAATATTAAAAAATTATAATCAACACAAATTAAAAAAATTAAAATATTAAAATACAAATTAAAAATTATAAATTAAAATACAAATGAAAAGTTACAAATTTGTTAATCAAATTGATTTTTAAATCGTTTGCTAGGTATAAAAATAATACACTAATGCAACAAAAATATACCTACACCACATTGACACATAATCACATATCTCTTAATAATATAGTGTAGTTTGAAAATACTTTAGTGAAGTTATTTAGTCAATCACAACGCATTTTACATCGTATTTGAGTTACTACGTTCAAGCAATAAATAAACAAAAAAAAGCTGAATAAAACTGCATTATTAACTAAAAAAGTGATATATTTTGCTTATAAATGATATATTGAACTCATGGTGCGATAATCACCAGCGGTTGCTAGGCAATCTTCCTCGGCGTTTGTTGATTTTATTATTAAACGTCAAAAATATAGCGTTTTCAGTTTTAGGTTAAAAGGTAAATGTTGAGAGTTGAAAGTTGAATATAAATAATTCTTGGTCCGATGCAGAGCTGCATGGAAACGACTTTTTAGACATGTAATATTGTGTTAAAGAAAAGAGAGCAAAAAAAATGTAATTAGCTCAGATATCAACAACAGTCAGTAGCCGTTTAAAACCCAACATTCAAATATTAATTATTATTCAAACATGTGTAAGGTATCAAAGGCTTGCGAAAGCTGAATAATAATTTAAGACATCGACTGAAGGTGCTTGATGAAACTTCAATATTAAATTTGAGGTATTGAGATTTTGTACACTTCCATGTATTTTGTCACTAACGACCCGGGTTTCGCCTTTCGGCATCTTCAGGCATTCGCGCTCACGAATGAACTCGAACTGACTCGAACTGACGATTCGTGAGCGCGAATGCCTGAAGATGCCGAAAGGCAAAACCCGGGTCGTTAGTGACAGAATACATGGAAGTGTACAAAATCTCAACAACTCAAATTTGAATAATAATTGTTGTTGCTGACTTTTATACACATCTTTACTCAATCTGGTATTTTTTCTCTTTCTTCATTTGTAAAAAAAGCCAGCGGGTCAAACGAATCGTGCTCGAATGTTAACTTCTGACCCACGAGCTATGATAGATAACCTACCACTCTGTATTTAAACGCTTTAAAAAGCTTTCGTCAGTAAGAATGTTTTACGAATCATAATTATTAAGAAAGCACACGACGATTAATACAGTTAAAACTATTTTCACTTGCACGTTGTCAATAATCCTTGATGGATAGGCATTACATTTGTCAAAATAAATCACATCATATTTTTGTACAAATTCCATAATTTAAATATTTGAAAACTGCTCTAGGTGAGCGAAACCAGTCCTGCCAGTTCATTAAAATTTTGGAATAAGTACAAACAGACGTGATCTATTTTTCTAAATGTACGAAAATGTTAAACTACAGTATTATCAATATTACTTGGCCGCCGCCGAATTTGTAACTAGAATTGTCAGTCTAGAATAAATTTCTCTAATGGCTATTTTATGCAAAATAAATATGCATGGCGCCCGTGGCACAGTTGGTAGCGTCGCTGGATACGGTTACGGATGTCTCGGGTTCAATTCCCGGTGTGGACGGATTTGATGGATTGACCTTTCAATCGATTTGTGGATTTCTGTTCGTAGTCTGAGTCCTCCCTCCCACCCATCCCATCCCAACGGGGCGTAGCGAGAGCGATTAGCTAACAACTAGTTCTGTCCTAGCCCTATCCTTCTATCCTTACTCTCTTCGAAAAAAGAAAGGTTAAGTAACTGAGTAACAAGCAGTTCTCGTAGAAAAATAATGTTAAGATACCTCCATTAGGGGACCATATGCTCCACATTGGGAACGGACATGGAAAAAATATATACATGTCTACTTTTAATAACCGTCGTTTAAATATCAGTTTTAGAATTTTTCGAAATTTCAGTTCTGGTGGAGTATGGCAACATTTCTAACGCGAAGTTGGCGCCCTCACTAGAGGCCAAGTTAAATTGGTACATCTTTAATAATATTCGATTCTTAAATTTAAATTAATAGTACTGATGATTACCAACACTTTAATTTTAGACTCATTATCTTCGCAAAACATGCTTAAATTCTTCATAATCTAGCCTGTAAATGCATTTCATAATCGTACACCAATTGCTTTATTCAAGCATTTGATTAGTTTTAAATTACATAATCAAATAAGTAAAAGGCGGTGTTCAATTGTATTTTTCTTATCTTAAAAGAGCACATTCGTTGAGCGTAGTCAGTCTTGATCATACTAAAATGTTATGGAATAAGTTCAAAAATAAATAAATAAAGTGCTTTCTTCGTGAAAGAAATATTTTTAATTTTGGAGTGTTTTGCTTAGTTACTACATTATATCGTCGTTGTTCTGGAAGAAGATACTAAATGAAGTTTGTCAAATGGTTGAAATGCTATACCTTTTTCATTTTGTTTGGTTGTTATAAAACTGATTTTCAGTAAAAGTATAATTTATAAAAATAAGTGTGTTGTGCTTTTATATGGTAGAGTTTGAAATCAAGAACATTTTGGTATAACTAGCTCGATAAGTAATTTTTTCGATTTAGTGTTTTCTTCCAGAACAGCGACAATATATTCCTAGTATTTATTACCTGATTTCGCAAGGGAAACAGGTCATCAACATTAACTCATTTAAACGATGGTGTTATTTTGATGCTAGTTAATGTTGACAGTAGAAAATATCACCGTGGAACTCATATTACACCCACAAAATATAGTCCGCCAATTAATAATAATGTTGAATACTGCAAAAAGCACAGTTGTTCTAGAAATGGCAGCCAGAATGACGATGTGAAAATTTCCCGTCGCCACTGTACACCGTTTGGAAAGAGTTCTTGTGGCAGACAGCCAGACAGACTTATACATATATTGTCTGCTATATAGTAGAGATATTGGTGATCATAGCAATTTTACCATATCAAGAGATATCATTGTATCATCTTATTAAATAACAAATTCACCTACTTTTGAAATGCTACACATACACAACGTAAGGAAACTCTGTAATTTTATTTATCCATTTATAAATTTGTTTCAAATGAGAATCAAAGCATGTGTGAACACATTTGATATCAAAATAAAATTTCTCTGCCGCATTCTTTCGCTTCTATTTTTCGTATTAAATTCAATTTCAAAATATAAAAGTGGACGTCGTCACATAAATCATGTCAAAAAGATAATTTAGAAATGTCCGAACACTGCGATATACGCTAGATATCAAGTGGTCATAATGATGTATGGAATTTATACGTAATATTTAAAAAATGTTCCAATGCCATAGAGAAAGTGCAATATCAGTCGACCAGAACGCCAGATATAATTTATTTATATATAACTTCTATGAGGGCATATAATTACGGCGAAATTATTGTTTCTGTTTTAGTTAAGTTTTAAATAAAAATAATGATGTATTTTTTTAAGCAACGTAGACATCTTTGATAAAGAATCATTTGAAGATTGATCCGCGATCGATAACTTTTGATAAGACAACTTTCAACTTCTAGAATACGTAGATCAAACGTGGATATCTCCATAATTTCGTAAACATCGATGAGAACAAAACTGAGCCATTTTGCAAATCGCGTGTGCTCACTGATTGCTTGCATTCTGCAATGGATTTAAACAAATTTGATCTGTACTTAAGTGCGGAGAAGATGAAATTTAAAATGAAAGGTTTTCTTTAAGTTTGATTTCATATTAAATAAAACTGTTTTTATTATTTTATTACTGTAGTAGAAACTAGCCTCATTCATAGTTTTTTTGGGGATGGTCGCTTTTAAATTGCAACGTACATAATACGATGGTGTTTTGGCCAATTGATGTAACCCTCAAAAGATACGAAAATGAGTTAATGATTGGATGTCATTTTAAAGACGACAGAGCAGGTCTTGGCCAAATGGTGTAAATTAGAAAAATAAATTGACCTCTTTTTGGAAGGGTTACATCATTTTACACCGATTTTAGGTTTAAAAATTCTGACCCGGCCACTTGATGTAAGCCACTATTATATCGACACTCCCTTCGTGTAATCCTGTATCTGCAAACATGAGAATTTACAGCAGTACATTTCAAAGATTCATAACGCAACTCACCATATAATGTTTTCGATAATTTACTCTCTCCTGAACAATTTCAATTTTGAGGGTTACATCAACTGGCCGAAATACCGTCAATATGTTGAATTTTAAACACTTTTAGGAGTAGATATGGTCCATTTCATTGTACATCTATTATTTTTTAATTTAGTTTCAAATGTATTTCAACATATTTCTATAACTTTTGTCAGCTAGAAAACGTTCAGCAATGGACAGAATTACATAAGATATTTCAGAAGCTGAAGCGAAACGCCCATAATACACGTCATATCAATAGAATATCGAGATCTCTCGGTCGCGCGATCTTTATAATGACACGCTGTTTAGCCTTTCTACCGCCACACAATGAACTCGCTGCCAATCATAACGTGCAGCCAGAATTGCACACAACTAATAATAATATCGCACTGCGAGCAGAGGGAACCAGGCTATGCAAAGTGAGCTGATAAACTCTCGCTATGCCGCTGGTGGCCGCGTAACGGTTAAATCCAACCGCTTGGCGAATGTAAAAATCATATCTTGTTTGCGATATTAAACTATTCACTAAAGGTGCCAATGACTGGAACCGTAAACTGCAGCAATACTATTCGATCGGCTAATCTTATCATGGTTTATTGTTTGAATTAAATATTTTTATCAGATGCCAGAGAGAGTTTGATTTATAATTTAATACGTAATGGTTGATTGTGCTTTTAGCAAAGATACAAGTGTTTAGGTAGATTGAAATGAATACGACACAAATAAAGAAAAACTTGTTTCGAATAGATAATTCGAGAGTCCTGTACCACATTATTATTGATATTAGATTTAAGTTGTTATAGTTTGTAAAAAATATAATTTATAATCGATATATTCCATGTTTTTCGAATGAAATTTCGTTTTTAATATTTTTCACGAATAGTAAAATCATTCAACTTTGTATTCAAATTCAATACAAGCTTCATTAAAAACTAATAACCGTACCCGTCATGGATGACGGTATCGAAATTGAAATACTGAATGTCTAAAGTAGCTAGTACATCGGAAATGTGTGTGCATTGCATAACATTTTATTTTTATAACACCGCAAACGCTTACGTCATGAGAAAATTTCATACCTACGTGTGATATGTGATCAATAATAAAACGTCTACAGAGTGGTCTGGGCTATTGTATATATGATGGAGATTTAATGCTATTAATTTTGTCAAATTTCAAGTTGTATTTAATTAATTCTAAATTCAAATTAATATCGATTACGTTTTAAATTAATTATTTAAATCATTTGCATGGTTGTAAACACTGACGTCTAATACGTGTAAATAATTTCCGAACGTTGTATAGAAAACAAGCTTCTTGTGATCGAGTTCTCATCATTAAAAAAATCTAATTGTTTCTTTTTATTATACCGTCTTCATAAGAGCCTAACTTGTTGTCAGCGGGAATCATTGTGACCTGGATCGACTTATGTACATATTATTATCTGTTATATTTGAAAATTTAAACCTCAGAGTAAAAAAATATCGATCGAAGTGTTTTGCGACAGCATATATTTATAATAATAGTATTATTATTTATTAAATATTATAGAATATTTCCATATTTATAGCATTTACGACAGGCTAAGAAACTGTTTATAGAAAACGTGCCCAGACACTTGTGGATTATTCATAAAATACAAGCAATATGTTCATTTATGGTTTTAGTTGTGCATAATAATGACTCATAATTGGACATTGGTTAATCATAACAGGTCAAATAATTAAAAAGTGTTTGATAAACCCTCTCCCTCGACTATATTGTATAGATATGTCGTATATAGCATTGATATTAATTGTTTTTGACTCCATAAAAGATGCATTGTTGGCGGTTGTAATAATGTTGAATGGTTGTTTGAAGGATGGCATCTTGAATGTAGTGTGTATATTTCTGCACTAGTAAAATTCCGCCGACTAAAAATCTCATTTTCCAGGGAATTTATAAGCGACAGATATTTGATTTTTTATCAGTCGTAAAACTAATTGATTATTAATTTTTACTGCTTCGTTCGAAGATGATATGAAGGATAAAAGAAATGGATAAATTTTCGTTTTGTGAATAAAAGTATTTTTAAAATTACAGCTTATGTTTCAATCGCATATGATAATACGCTTTCGTCATTAGCAGATTTTTTTCTAATCATATCAGTTAGAAAGAGCTTTCGTGAATCTAGTCTTGAAAACGTTTGAAAGTAAAATATGGGTATTTGTTTAGTAAGTGTTATTGTCAATATTAAATTATCATCTGATTTCAGAGATTTCAGTGCTGTTTAAGACAGGTGTAATCTATCACTAAGACGATTTTGGTATTCGAAGTTGATGCTATGTCTTTTTCTAATGTAAGTTTTTGCAATAAGCAAAAATAAATCTATCGAAAGACACACATACAATTATACAAGAGAATGTAAAACAGGTAAAGAACCGCGACAGTTACGACAACTAATTGAATGACTTAAAACAAACGGAAATGTAAATTGGTTTTATTCGCATTTTATGTACGCAATTACTCCACAACCGAGCGGCTGCGATTTTATAGAAGCTATTTGCGGAGTAGGGCAAATAATCTCAGGTTTCCGCAGTGTGGCCAGTTAGTTGGTGTTAAATGTTTGTAGGAATTAATATGTAAGTGCTGTGATTTAACCGTTCGCTGGTTATTAACGGTATTATGCAGAATTAAGTCAGAGCGCGTTGACGCCTCTCGGCCGGCTTGCGGTCGACACTGTTCACAATCGGGATTTCCTGGGAGCATGGATAATTTCACGCATTTGCAAAACAAATATTTGTGTATTTAAATTTTTTTTTTAAGGTGTCAACTGTCAATTCTTGGTGGAAAGACATTATATTTAAAAAAATAAAACACAATTCATTTTACTACTTCCACATATTTATAATGATCAGCACCGGTTTCGCTCATCACGAGCATTATCATCAGTTGATAATGCTCGTGATGAGCGAAACCGGTCCTGATCATTGTAAATATGTGGAAGTAGTACAAATGAATTGGGTTTTATTTTTTAAAATATATAAATTTTCATTTAAATCTTAACTTGCTGAAAATATGGCAGATAAAAACAATCACAGTGTCAGGCGAGACAAGCCCAGTGAGCCCTGAATTCATTTTGAAATATAAATATCGCTCTGGGAAAACACGCGTTTATAATATTTTAAAAAAAAACTATACATGTATTGTTTTAGAATGCATATCAATGTGCTCGACTAATTCAATAAGAATTTTGTTTATTACACGTTGTTCATTGCCACATTTTGCAGAACAGAGAATTTGACATTGCTAAAGGCAATTTAAAAAAAAGTATCAATAAATTAAACAAAATGGTTAATAGACATACTGCATGTCCGCCTATCAAGATTACAGGGTTTCTTTCATTGTTTTTTGAACTGCGTTTCTAGTAAAACATGAATTGATGGTTTCAATGCTTTGAAGTCTTGTAGGTATCATTCCCAAAGATGAAGATGTTATTTAACAGTTATATATTATTAAAAATACGACTAATGCAATACATATATGACATAAGAAGATAGCTAACGAGAAAATGTATAAAAAACTACTTGGTTCTCAGACATGGTTAGGTTAGGTTGCGTTGTATGTTGGATGGCAGTTATCAAATTTTTAGTTATCAGTGTTTTCACTCGATGCTTACAAACCTCTTTACGGTTAAGTATGTAGTGTTACATGACGCTGCAGATTTATGAAACGTAATATTCGAGGAAAAGTTTTGTTTTGTGCCAGAGCATTACGTAGCGTCAGCAAAATTGATAATAATTATCAATGAAAAAGATTCGATAAAATAACAGATACACGAAACGTGATATTTCTAAATGGAGAAATAAATAAATATGTGATTGTAAAATAAATCTGTCCGCAAATGTGAGATTTATAAAATGCGATTTTTGAAAAATAAAATATGAGAACTAAGATGAAATACGAATGTAAAAGAGGACGCCAGTGAAGAATAAATGAAAAGGACCATCATTCTATCGCCTCTCGCCGAAGGGGAACATCTCTGCCGAACTGCATAATCATCATCATCAAGCATTCGTCCTACTGTTTATTCGCGTCAAGCATTCAACAATTGGAATCATATTCCTAAAAGTATGTTAACAGCTTGTTAAAACAAAAACACAATTACTTTTACCGGTGAATCCTTGACTTTTACACATAAAAATATTCCATTCATTAGTACTGAATACGGGCGTTAACCTACGCTGTATTTAAAGCGTTATTCATCCACTATAATTACGTAATTAACCGTTTTCTGTTACCGCCGTAGTCAGCGGGCGTTACAAATAACAAACTTTCACGGTTACGTTCAATCTCTTATATTCTCGATCCAATTTCTGATATCTATATATTTCATCGGACAACCATAGACAACAATTTTAAACCAGTATGTTGTTCCGACTAGTTTCAAGATTACATCTGTTGTAGATGACTAATGTAGTAATTATTCCCGGCAACCTTGATTTGATTGCCTGGAGCAGGCATGGGAAAACTACTCCACGCGAGCCCAAATGCGGCTCAACGTGCATTTTCGTGTGGTTCATTAATTTCATTAAATTGCTAGTTATGCATTATGATAAATACTATAAATTTAAAAATAGTCTTTTACTTCTGCTCGCCGTTCATTTTGAACTCTTAATGCGGCCTTCCAGACCAAAAGTTTGCCCTGGCATGGGCTAGAGTTTAATAATTTATTTTATTCATGACTTCTTGAATATATTGTAGTAAGTAATATCGGACTCACGGCTGCATTGTATTAATACAATTATAATGCATATCGACTGTGAAAACGAAAAAGGACGTAACCCACATTAAAAAATATTGAGTATAGTTCACACAAAACGTGCTAATATACTATATTAGATATAAATGTATAATATATCGACTGTAAAAAGGAAAAAGGACTCATCCCTCCGTCTTTTCAAAGTTTTTTTTTTCGATAATCACAATGTAATTACAATTTTATACATGTTTTGTTTGGGCTATATACAATATTTTTGTTGGGTGGGTTACGTTCTTTCTCTTTTCCACAGTCGATATATTATTAACTTCGTTATATGAAAAAAGAAAAAGAAAATATATTTTTTTAGATACCTAGATGATAATTAGCAACTGATTGCCACGATGACCGGTTGCAAGTCAGCTGTTTAACCTAACTTTTCAAATCAGATTGACAGGTGGGTGGTAAGGAAACGGCTACTAATTGGCTAAAATGTCTACGTAAGTCGACACTTCTTAAGTATCGCGTTGAAAACTGAAATCAATGTTTTTGAATTCAAATTCATAAATCGATAGATGTCTATACATACGTTAATTCGTTACCTACACCATAAATTTGTGTTGTCCTGAGATCCTAAAACTTCTACTACTCCATCACGCTACCGACAGTTGATCGTAAAACTACATATCGCTCTATAATGAGAATGGAAAAGTAATTCATGTATGTATATAGTTTGAAAAAAAGCTTGCCATTTAATAAATTTACTTTTGACGTAAAAAATATCCCAATATATGTAAACCTGTCACAAGAAATTCAAATCACATTTCCTGCTATCAAACAACAATTAGCTGTCCGATAAATCAGCCTCCCACACTAGTCGAGCAGCGAAATTGATTGCCTTCAATCCGACAGACCGCAGTATTTAATTGCAAAGCCAAAGCTACTTTTTGTTGTACGAAGAATTTTCAATAAAAAACACTTCGCTTGTTAGTGCCAAACTTTTGAATTTAATACTTGAACACTAATCTCATATTGATATCGCATTCGTTCTAATGTTTCTTTTCAAATCAGACTTTTATTTAAGCGTTATGATGTACGTACGTTACGCTTGTGTTTTTTATGCTGCGGTCCAGGATTTGAATACCCACAGGCAGTCAATGGGCGCTTCGTTTATTAGCACTTTTTATTAACCTTTGACACCGCCCCGTACTTATGGGGCGGACAGGGTCTTCAAAACCAATCTGCAGACTCTTCCTATTAATGAAAATTTAAGAATGTAATACCCCTCCTGAGGCGTTAAGGGTGGGGTCGTATTTGTTGGTTGATGTTGTTGATTTGCAGTTTGAAGTGGGGGGAAGGGCCTGCGATCCTGCCAGAGTTAGTGGAGTTCCGACCGCTCCCGGGAGAGGTCGCGGCAGCGCCTGATCCCTTCGATTACTATAAAACCACTTACACAGTTTAAATTAAAAGTATGTAATTCTGTTTAGTCTAATGTCTTGTGAAACTGTAGCTAATTGCAATAAACCAGATGAGTACACGGATAAACGACCGGGGTTTTAATGGAAGACGAAGGAATCGTTGTTTTCTCCTTTGTTTGTCCTTATCCCAAAGGACGCGGGCCTTGAAGTGTGTTGAAGCCCGCACCCCGCTTCTCCCCGCTCCTACACCGTCATCCCTCGAGCGGCGAGCGAGACAGATGTGATTTGTGTCGTTTTTTTTTCTCTCCTATTCTCTCACCTTATATCATAAAATAATGCGAATTAAGACTGCGTGTAAGTGTTATAGCTGACACACAAATGTGTCTTTAATTATATCTCATATTTTGAAATAACTGCCGATGCTAAAACGCTTCCACGGTAAAACGACAAAAAATGTGAAATTAAGTTTTGAATGCCAATGTATGAAGACAATATTCTACATCACCTGGCAAAAACATGTAAATGATCTATAATAGGAAGGCTCTAATTTTAATATTTCAAAACACTTCTCTCTCCATTATCTTCTATTCAAGGAATTTTAGTATTTTAAGTGATGGTAAAATAAGTAATGACTTCTCGCCATTCTTTCATGGAAAGTCGTAATAAAAATATGTATTATTGACAAAAATATAGCATCTTGCCTTGTTAGCTACACGATGTTTTTCGCTACTCCTGGACAATGGCAAATATTCTGATAAGTGATTTTGGCGTGGAAACGACGATATCTGAACTTAATTGATAGCTTTGTGTTACTAGTTGTGACACGTGCATCGCTTCTTTGCGAAGCATCTTCAGTCTAACTCTATAGTAAGATATTTTTATTTTTAACGTAATTCAAATTCTTTTTGTATTAGACGTTAGGAAACGAATGTTGAAATTTATTATATATTGAATATATTTATGGGCGGGGTCGAATACGATTAAACTATAATACAATTCATTTCCGAATAATAAAGTGACGTAACTAACTTATAAGCTACCGCCAAACCTTATCTGTCCATTCTAAAAAATTAATAAAACGATAACACATTGCACCATTCAACTTCCTATTTCAGGTTTATCTGATAATGGCGCGTTGATTCAAAACCATCCGCTGCTTTAATTAAAGCCGATCGAATCGATTCAGATATCACGCTAGATTTATATGAATGGCCATAGGTTTTATTTGAAAAATCAGCATTTCAACGATTGCCAGTGATGCAATAATATAAATTGGATAGTTCCGTTACGCGGACTGTAATTTTCCACATTTTATTTTAATATACTATATGTATTGCGGTGACTCATGCGTATCTTGAAAGAAATCCGGTAAAATTATTCCAAGTAGATAGTTATACAATATTGAACATTTTTAAATTTAATATTATACACTGTTCATAACTCTGAGCGGCTTTCTTCTTTGAAAATAACCGCTACGTATGTGGAGCATGTAGCCATCACGACGCATCACCAGAATTCCTTATCATCTGTCAATCATTTTGCATTCCTCACTTCCACCGGGAATACCTAATCGATATAACCCAACGGTGGTCCGAGAATCCAGCTGATCGGAACAAGAGGAAAGCGCAGTTGGAACTCTCTCGATAGCATTCGCATCCCTTGTCTCAGCCAGTCCCAACGTCTCTCTGTGACCACTAACGTAACCGGGAACTGACTGATGCGTTGTCTAAAGCTCTCAATTCCTCACTAAGTCAAACCAATTCAACGCAATATTCGACGTAACCATCGATTCTAAAGGCTTTCTGAGTCAGATGACATTTTTCGCTACGGTCAAATATATTCTTAGAACGCAAGAGTCGAATAAATGACATTTTGTTATAACCAAGTAGGTATGCGGTTTATAAAAACAGATCAATGATGTAAAATTAAAAAGGTTTCTTTGTAGATGTCAATTTTTATGTTTATACGAATGACACAAATGGTTTGCTATAGGAAAGCATCTACAGATTAATTAAATCGTAAATCTATCTTGCATTGAAGCATATTGCTTAATTAATCAAGGTGTTATTTTGATTTGCGTTAGGGACGGACGGGCATTAAAAATAGTGGGCGACTTTCGAACTGTCAAAAAACCAAATATAAATTTAGTGATATTCGCTTAAAATACATTTATAACTTTTCGAATCCACATCACTCTATTCTGATTTGAAATCAATACTAAGAAAACAATTCAAATATTTTTGACAGCTCCGAATTCAGAATTCGAAATTAATTGTTACAATAAGCAGTGAGCGGACATTGCTCGCGAATGATTCACTTGATTGACTCCCAAACGCGAATCGTTCAAATCAGCTTGTGTAATGATAATTATCATGATTGGCGGGAGAGTGGGCGCCGTTTGAAAACATACGAAGGCCATAAGATAAAATTTTAATAAACGTACCTGTCCACTGACGGAATGAAAATAACGCTATTTAATTATGTCAGCCGAAAAGGAGTTGGATGCTTCCTTTTGTAACGGAGCCTGTGCCCGTTGGAGAGTTCACGGCGTATTGCGTGCCGACCTCATTGGCGAATTGGGGAAATGATTCGATTTAAATGAGTCAAATACTCAATCGTAAGAACCGTTAGATTTAAGTAGACACCATTATAGGATCCTTAAACTTATGGCGTGTCCTACATATCAAAGAGGTGGTTTGTTAGAACTTAAATTAGAATAACTGTTATATGCATAGTTTTCAAATAAATAGTTGCAAAATATACTGTAATAATGAATTACTGTAAAACATTAAAAGTGTAATGAATTTTAAAAATAATATGAATTCTGTTTGACTTTCGAACATGTATGTTGCTCTATGTATTTGAGTTCGTGGTGGAGTGGCCAACGTCGTTGGCTTCGGATACGGATCTCACGGGTTCAAATCCCAGCACATTAAAACACATTTTTTTTGTTTTAGAAATGTAAAGTTCGTGGTGTAGTGACTAACGTCGTTGGCTACGGTTACGTATTTCTCGGGTTCAAGTCCCGGTGTGGACTGACATAAATTGATTTTTCAATCGATTAATGGATTTCTTTTCGAGTTTTTATGATGTATAAGATGTCCTCCCGCCCATCCAACCCTAAAAACGGGGCGTTGCGGTAGCGATTAGCTAGCCACTAGTACTGTCCTAGCCCTATTCGTATATCCCTACACACTTCAAAAAGATATGATGAGCAACTGAGTAACAAGCAGTTTTCGTAGAAAAATCATGTCTTGAGATACCTTAAAACTGATCTAGGAGACCAAATGCTCCACATTGGTAGCAGACATGGTCAAAAGATGTTTTTATGGTAGTTTTTGTTCGTGATTGTAGTAGAATTGTTGTAAACATATATTAAAAAAAAACTATTAAATATTTTGTGGACTTACCATTAGGACACGAGAAAAGATTTTCCTGAAACAAAAACATAAACAGTGTGATTAGTATAAGTAAAAATCGGAAAAAAATATCAGGGTCAAGCCCTTGATAGGGCAACCGAGCTGAAAAAAAAACCTAAAGAATTACGATTCGGCTACGGAATACATCGCAAAGCACCTTGTATATTGATTGGGAAATAAGATTAATGAAAAGTTTTAAAGTTTAACATTGATATTGGTAAATGTAACTATATTTTTAAACTAAAAAAAGAACAATAAAAACCGTAACAAAAATTTATACAAAATACAGCAAAATATAAAAATTAGTCACGTAGTTGATTGTTTTGATTCATTTGTCGTATCTAGTTCTGTCCAAGAATAACAAATTATTATCGGCCGTCCAATTCCTCAAAAATCAGACCTGAATTACTTTGCAGCGTTACGCAAAACGAGTCAAGTCGCAGAGCAGACCTGTGACCTCACAAAAACAAAGCACACAATCAAGTACATACTTTCAGTTTTTATTTGGCGCTTTAAGTCACGAATTTCACAAAGAAGTAGTTTAGTTGCCCAAGTACAAGGCGCATTCATGCCATGTATATTATGTTGTACAGCCTGATTTATAAAAAAATGTTGGTCAAACTGAAAAAAGAAACAATAAACAGACAATTTCGATGTTGAGGTATAATGGTAGTATAGTGGTTTAGAGTGATATCTATAGATGAAAAAAAAATGTGATTCATCTACCTATTTTTTAAAAATTATATCAGTTGATTAAGATATTCCTTATACTCTTCATCTTGTCAATGATTTATGGACAGACTTAATCTAACATTTAAGAGAAATAAACGATATGTTTTCCATGGCTTCGGCGTTAACTTTGTGGAAATTCATTTTTAATCTAAAATTATTATTAGTAATAATTAACCGTTAGTGTCTAACCCGCCTCACCACGTCCAGTGGACATAAATAATCGCATACCACCCTTCAATTTTAATTGTATATTAAACACAATATACTTGTTCTATGGATTTCAAAATTTTATATTGTAATTAAGAACGGTGTCGAAACATTTTCAACAGATTTATTATAAAGATGGATTAAATGGATGGATTTTTGATTTAAAACTTATTATAGATACAATCTCAGATTTTATATACAAATCATCAGATGCATCCTTCCAGCTAATATTACGATATGTATTTCTATATTGATATTTGGTGTGAAACTTCAGGTGGGAAGTAGGTTTAACTATTTAAAAATATAACGCTGGTACACTCTGTTTCATGAATTTTATATCGATTACGTTCAAAATTCAACTGTAGCGTGAAAAAACGAGACCTTTGCTGTAGACGTAACCAATCACGAGCGATTAAATATTTTTATAAAGGAAGTTCGATTCATTGAAACAGATTAGTTATACGATATACTTCGTATAATTCGAACTTCTTGCGTTAAAGGCAATTGGTTTTTAATTTAACCACTTAAATGATAATTTGATCCATATCAATTCTTATTTCATGAATTAGTTTCTAAGTCAAGCTATTGCCGAGATTTAATAAAGACAAGTGACGAAAGCACCAACTTGTGTTTGGTGAAATGAGTTAGTGTGGGTGGATGCGATTGTCTGATTGTTTTACACTTGATAGGGATTCTTTCGGATGTCTAATCGCAAGTAAACAATCAATCTACATAAAGTAAATCATTTGACGCAATGAGAAGTGAAGTGAGCCAACTGATATTTTCGAAAAAATGAGTTAGGTACGTTGTCTTTTTTTACATCTCATAAAAATGAAGTAAGCTAAATTAATACGAGCTGCAAAAGTATTTTTTTGTGAAAATGAATGTAAGAATTTCATTTAACTAAAACCTTCAATAAAAAACATTCACCATTTCATCACTTGGTCCACTTCGCCTCTCGAGGGCTCATAATATGATAAGATGTGCGTTTAGTATTTATATTCTTGTACTCCATTGTATTGGGGCTCCTTAACCTTAATTCAATCTTTAAAGAAAGCAATTTAATAAATAATTTCCGTTAAATCTCTTCGTTTCAGCCACGCCATAAAACGTAAGAACGAGACAAATATTTCAAGATTCAATAGAACTTAAAAAATACACAACAAATTTATCCGTGTAAAACTTATTTACTTAGGGACAGACCCCTATCATCCTTATCTCAGTGTATTACTAAAAAGACGTTGTTCCACGTAAGCTTTTAATTTCATCAAATATTAATCAAAATTGATATCAAATCATTGTTCAGTCGACTAACTGCCTGACACAACACTGCACAACGATATCACTCTATGTTTGCTAGAGACAAATAATAGATCTGACAAATCATCTTGATAATAGTTACTGTACTAATATTCTTTGATTTGCGCTTAGCGATCAAGTCATTTCTTAAGAGAGTGTAATGCCGAAATAGTTGTTGATAATAGAGTTTAACAAAGTAAGAGCCCGATGATTTGATTGAATGTTTTAGTATACGTCTCTTTTTGCTTTTATCAATTCAGTAAATAATGATTATTAAACATGCAACCATTTTTTTCGCAAACGTTATAGCTGTTGCGACACGGATCACAGCCGTTACCCAACATTATCGAATGCTGTTATTAGTGATATTATGATGTATAAACTCGGTAGAAGATGCTGGGATCGTTTTGACGAGATCAAAATGTCATCTTTTGTATTCGAAAGAGAAACTCACTTCAATACAATGCCTTCCGATCGTAACGCATATCTCGATTTAATTTTCACTTCCGCACAATTGATAAAAGAGCGAGGATTTATTTTTATATTACGGTAACATTTAAGTTGTTCTTCAAATAATAATTGCCAAAGCTTTTACGAAATCGGGTATTTTTTGAAGCAGAAAGAAAAATCTCATTTGCATTCCAAATTATACATAACACGTCATTCAATGACTCGTTATTTTTCCTTGGCAATACTTGCTTATAGTATTTTATTTGAATACCAATTCATGAAATTATAAATATACATTACACGCCTGAGTAAAACTTGAAAGGAATATACACCATACATTAACTACACCGTTAATTTTAATAAAAAAACATCAAGGTTAGATATAACAAAATTTTTATACTTATTCCTAACACCGCGTTATTTTGTTCAGGGCTATCAGTTTATTAGAGATATCATATGAACAGTAATTGAAGGGAATAATTACGTGTTTTTATTACTAATTTAGTTACTGTTCACACTTTAAAAATTACACCAAATGAAACTGAGAGCGAATGTCAGTAAAATGATGATTGATGGATTCAAAGAAAATGCCCTGACCCAAATGCTACATGATCTATTTGAAACGAACTGTGAAACGCAAATAAGGCCATAAAGTCTGCCTGTGGATAACTTTTGAGTCCATTCGTGTGTCAAGTTTTTCGCGACACACAAATTAAGAAAGGCCGATGAAAAACCGACAATATTGTAGGCATATTTAGTTGAATGAATGGATGATATGGCGAATATTTTAAAGTGAGTTTAGTGTGCAGGTGATTTTTTCAACGAAATTATGAAACTAACACTTCTATACTACAGTTTTATTACGAGTATACATTTTTACGATATATTTGTATTGAGAAATATTTGTTGAGAAAAAATATCGATTGGCAAGATGTACAGATATAGACAATAGAAAATAAATCACTTAATGCTGCATATTATAGAGGTCAAAATATTATTTACAATCGTTATTACAATATTTCATAGCATCTAGTTTAAAAAACGCTGAATAAACTGACAGAACTAACACGACCTAATCGATCTCGAGTGTTAATTGTTTCACAACAATCTACCTTGTAACTTTGTATAAAAACGTATATCGAAAGTGGAAATTCAACAACGGCCGCAAACGAGGTCCAGCAACCAAGGTGGTCAACCGGGAAACAATCGATGCTTCATGATTGCCATCGAAAGAAAGTTATTTTTCACTATTATTCTTACTATTAGCATTCTGCACGACTTGTGTTGTGCCTCAAGTGAAGAGTCGTAAATTTCGGGCGTCCAAATTTGGAGCAGATCACATTCTTAACAAACTGAACTGTATCAAGTTAGTGCTAGGTACTTGTGCAGTATTTGGAACACACCTTCACCATATTTGACGGCTGACAAAGCTGTGTTTGGTCCAATTAGTCAATGCTTCGATTTCGAACTGTTGAATGCATTGCTATTCCATTCTATTATAGGAAGATTAATACCATTTTGGTCATACGTTAATAAGTATGATGGATGCAGTGCAACATATGTTTAAGCGTGATGAAGATCGTTGTGTCTGATTCGGCAAAAATACAATAGCTTAACGTATGTTGAAACACCTAACAGATGTCACTAAATGTGGAATGATTGTATATATTTACCCATTCGTCGAATTACATCCCGTCAAAACCCACAATACTATTATAATTGTAAAATCACTGGTATTTCTAAAAGAAGTTGAAAAGCGGCAATTCGCCACTCTGTTAATATGGTGTTTACAAAATAAGAATTAGGGCGATTCCCGAAATTTTAACTCAGGTATCAGTGTGGCTCTCAGACGTATAATATCTTACCTCGTAAATAATATTTGTCGCATTTGTATCTTCTATATAAACGTTAGACACTGTTTACTGTCTCTCAGTTCGAGTCCATTCGTGTGCTCGAATGCCTGAAGATGCCGAAAGGCGAAACCCGGGTCGTTAGTGACAAAATACACGGAAGTGTACAAAATCTCAATAATCCAAATTTGATATTGAAATTCCATCAAGCACCCTCAGTCGATGTCTTAAATTATATATAATAAAACTTAATTTGACAGTAGGAATTGAAATGTCATTTTTTTACCCTTGAATTTTAGTTGAATGACTCAATAGGATAATGTGGGTGTGTTTCAACATGTTAATATATTCAAAAAGTCAACGGTTCCAAGAATAATTTATCGATCGACTTTTGAAGCAAGTGATTGACTTAATATTTCGCCATAGTTGTATGCGGAAATGCATTTTTTGTGATTTATCGTCACACTAACACGTTACAAGATTCGTCTAGGATGAATTAAAATTTACATTATGCTTCGTAATAATATAAATAAATCTCTTGACCCATATACTAATTTTATTCAAAAGCAGCATTGTAAAAGCTTTATGTAGAAAAAATATACCAACACTGTATAATTGAGATAGAAACGTCGGCTAAATTAAATTTAAACGAAACTATCTATCGAGGATTTGCGGTCAATAATTTTAAATTGAAAGCTATCCTATAAACGATTTTTTAAATGTTGTTCTAACTAATTAACGGTAATCTTTAACACATTTATATATACTAAAGCAATTTAAGGTTCCAGTATGTTGATAAAAGTTACTGTATAAAACTACTTCAATAAATAAATATATGAATAAAAAGGTAATTTGACAGTCTATTGTTAGATGAAACAGTAATTTTTGACGCTGTTAAGTAATATTTTTCTTAAATTAAACCGCCGTACTATCGAGGTATCTTTGATAAAAAGTAATTTAATACTGATTTCTTTTTTTTTTGCCCAATGAAAATGATAAGAGGCATAATTAAATACTGTATTATATTTCAATAAGAATAGAATTGAAAGATTATAAAGCTTGCGAAACATGTCTTAAAAATAGAAATCGAAATAGTTAAAAAGCAAAAATAATAAATATTGTATTATTAATTTGGCGGTAACTTCCAGGTATGTTTAATTATTTTCCAAAAGTGACATTTTGTGTATCGGTAATTTTATATCACAAATTGAAGAGTATATTATTTGAGGGGATAATAACAAAATCGATAGTAACAAAAAGCAAAGAGTGGCTGTACAACTTGTGAGTTTTATGCAATAATAAAAAGGTACAATTAAAAACGCAAACAATGGGTATGGGTATATAATCAAGAATAATGTCTTAGATCATTGTAATATTTATGTTACTGGTTTCAAATCCTGTTTATTATTTGCTTTGAAGTTATTATAGCCTAATTTATGATTTCCATCTATTGTAACCGATCTATTTGTCATTTTTATCATTTTTAAAATTTTAAAATTTTGTTTTCATAAATGTAAGTTAATTATTCTTTATATTTATTAAACAAACCATTCGATAAGTAGTTATTTATTCAAACAAAAATAATTATAATTAATTGCAGAAGTAGACATTAGTGATTAATGTTATACAATTCATTTAGTTTCATAGACAGATCAAGTTTAGAGATAATGGATATTATAAATTTAAAATTAGGTCCATAAAGAACCTGTTTTCATTGGAAAATATGTGGCAGTGCACATGAAAAATATGTATTACTGAGTTATTTGATTGAATAAAAAATATTCAAGCGTACGTAGCGTCATTTATAAAAATCAGAAAATGATTTTGAAATATGTTTAGATGGAGGCATTCAAGCAACTGAGGTGATAATAAAATGTATCATGTCCACTCAAGGTTGTCACATTCACTGAAATTGCCGATTGATTTGTCATCAGAGTTTTGCGTAGAACGTGTATAAATAAATACATTCTAACAATATTATACCGGTTTATTTCAGTTCATTAGAACCGCGACGTAATGGCCGGAAAGACAACAGATACAATGCAAAATGTGTGCGACCGGCAAGGCTGAATGGATAAAAGTATCATACGAAAGAAATCGTCTAGAAGTTTATATCAATGGTGTTTTGGCAAACTGATGTAACCCTCAAAAGTTACGAAAATGAGTTAATGATTGGATCTCATTTTAAAGACGACAGAGCAGGTCTCGGCCAAATGATGTAAATTAGAAAAAAAAAATTGACCACTTTTTGGAAAGGAAACATCATTTTACATTGGTTTTACGATTACAAATGTTGACCCGGCCACATGATGAAAGCCACTATTATATCGACACACCCTACGTATAATCCCGTATCTGCAAACATGAGACAGAGATTTACAGGAGTGCATTTCAAAGATTCACAGCGCAATTCCATATAATGTTTTCAATAAAAACAGTATTTACTCACTTTTTTTGCATTTCTAATTTTGAGGGTTACATCAATTGGTGAAAACATGGTCGATATATTTAATTTAATTTTTAAAAAATGCAAATTTATAAAGGGAGATAGTGTAAAACTCATTTTTAAAACTGCAAAAAGGAATTTTCAGCCCTGTGTAATGAGGATTTGCATGTGCTTCGTAAACATACCGTCTTTGTTGAGCCAGCCAGATTTGTCCAAGCGCCTACTCCAGTTTTAACATATTATTAAATCGCGCGCGGATGAGTGTCAGCATTCGATACGGGTCACTCTCTCTACTCCTGATAGAATGTGAAACGTTTGAAGACAGTAAAGTACTAGGGGTCAGCGATTACGCCGATTGCCGACGGAGCACGTGGAATGTGGAGTATTGGCCAATGTTCAACCCAGAGAAGAAGAAAACATTTGGTGGCTTTCATTTCCACACTTGAACGAATATTAATTGTTTTAAGCATACTGAGAGCATAAAATCAATTTTTTGGGCTAAATGCGGTGGAAAAAATAAAAGATACCTGTTTTCTGCTCTTTTTTCTATAGTTATGGAAATGTCCCTACTTTAAGTGTTGTTTTATAGAATACTAATATTTATTGTTCGACTTCGCCCGGGATAGGGAGCGTTTACATTAGGTAATTTACATTTTAGCGTTATCTACGTGCTAGTTAAAATTGACAGTTGAAAATATCACCGTGGACACCTCATGTAACACCCACAAAATATAGCCCATCAATAAATAATAATGTTAAAAGGTGAAAATGACACTGTTGGCCTAGAAATGGCAGCCAGAATGATATGTGCAAATTTCACGTCGCTACTGTTCAACGCCTGGGAGGAGTTATTGTGATAGACACACAGACAGCAGATTACTACATAATCATATTCTCTGCTATATAGTATGGATGTATTTTTATTATCTCATTACGAGACGAAGGTCGCACATGATTTATTAAATATTCATTATAAATAATATAAATACTTTGTATTAAAATAATTAATATTGCCCTATTGAAAACGTATGCTGCGTGTAGTACAGTTATACAACAATAATAGGATTTTAAATAAAGCTTTAGAGCTTTCATTTTTATAATTGAGAAAGCTTAATGTTTAAACTATTCACTATAATAATTGTGTCACCACTTTTCAAAAGCAACCATATCCAATATAGATGAACTAGAGAAAACCCACTTTTTAGTTTCTTCGTGTACACAGTCACACTGTTGGAAGAATATAGAAATACTGATTTACTTAGTATTTAAAAGTATTTGGACCATTTTTTAAATATAGAAATATTAAAAGCAAGTAGGTCGATAGCAATTGACAAAAAAGCGAAAATACCCAAACATGAATATGGCTGCTTTAGCGACACATATAAATGACACATTTAAAAAAATATGTATTTCTTAAGCCAAACCCAATTCAAACAAAAAAAAACCTAGAAAGCAGTGGGAAGTTTTTATATGGAAGCAATTTATAAAAATAATTACAGTCAATTTTTTTTTATTAATTATAAGGCGTGTAGTGAAGCGACTTTTCTATAAACATTGTAATTAAATCCCGTAAGGCTTAATTAGTGAACAAGCAGATTTAATTGTTGGTTGACACGTCATGTAGCGGAACCGATCCTAATCGATTACGGAATCAGGTTATTGAAACGAGATGAATTGATCACCTATATTCATGTTAATGTTCATTCATATAATATTAAGAAATAAATGAAATTGTAGTCGAGTGGTTAATGCTGTCGTTCCTCTTATTCGGTTACAGTTTTTATTGACTTGAAATACTGAACGAAAGACATTTTTTTGAATCCTCATTATTATGTCCTTAACTTGACCTAAAAGATAGGTTGAGCGACTGAAAACCAGTTCTGGTAAACATAGCTGTTGAGGTTCCAATCATGATTTCATATACTTCACATTGGGAAGATGAATAACTTGTTTGTCACCGGTGTAAAATTACGTTGTTTATTCGATAGATTTCGTTGTTTTAATATAAACCTTTAGTTACATGTGTTCTTTCCCTCATTTTATCAACGACAGGAATTAATGCGTGATTTTATATCACGAGCTTAGCTTTTTTTACAGCTATTATATCGATATTTATGTGCTTGTGGAAAAAATGAATTGTGTTTTTGATTAAGAATAAAAATTTACAATAATTATTGGCTTTTGAATACTTACTTGTGAACTTGTGGAGTGTATAATCCCTAAGAGCAAAGTGGCGACCGCTAGGGCCGCCGTACGTCTTATCAGCATTTTTGATCTAGAAAAAAAAAACTATATTATTTATATGGACATGAAACATCATATAATTTATAAAAATAACACCTACAATCATATGAAAAAAACCTTATGTCTTTGAATAGGAGAACATATCAAAGTATTTAAGTTGTACTAAATTTTATTAGGTAGGTAGTTGATAGTTATTTCAACTTAACGTTATCGTTAGAACTACTATCTTTCCTAAATATTTGCTTTGGACTATTTACATTCAGCTATTAAAGACAGTTTTTCAATCGATTTATGGATTTCTGTTCGTAGGCATGGATGTTTCCCCATCCTTCCGATTCTAAAAATTTTGGCTTGGTGAAAGTGATTAGCTAACAACTAGTCCTACAACCCCATCCTTTTATCCCTACTCTTTTCGAAAAAGAGAATTTGAGCAACTGAGTAGCAAGCAGTTCTCGTCGAAAAATTCAGTTTAGATACCTCCATTAGATGATTTTTTGAACAACAACACCGTTAAATGGCTTACTTACATAATATAAATGATTTAATATTTTTGTTTAATCAACCAACTACAAGACTGACTGCTACACTTGCGTTGAGCATTAAAATTTTCTTTATAATGTAAGTGGATGAAATTTCTTTCTGATTACAATATTGTTTTAGTTCAGGAATCAATGAATTCAAAAATCAGTCTTCGAAAATAAATTAATTCATCCACCCTTCTTCGGTTGAGCTGTAATGTATATGTGGTTTACCGGACGTTATGGGCTCGACTTATTAATTATTCACTTCAAAAATTAAACGGACACTACATTAAAGATATAAATAAATATCCAAATTTGAAAATTCTGTTACTGATTTTTCTGCACGTATGCATTAGCGCTCCGTGATGCAATATTTAAAAAAAAATGTCTTTTAAATTTTCGGTCGTAAGTGCGAACCGTCGCAAGTCGAACCGACGTAAGTCGAGGACTACCTGTACACTGCAGATACTAAAGGCGATGATGTGTAATAAAATACGAACATATGAGTACGTTTCATAACAGGCCCCACGCCCATTAACGAGGCGCAGGATTACCGCATTCCATAGCGGAAAAGAATGCCAGAGGACGTTAAGAATTGTGACCTAGAAGATTCATTCCGAGAATTACGAACTTATGCTAATAACCGCTTGGCGCGGAGTCATCCGCCTCTCGTTATTCGAAGTGTGTGGGCACAGTAAAGATTAAAAATGTCAGTTAGAAATCCATAACAATTCCTCATTATAATAAATACAGGTATGTATATTCTTCGAGATACGAAATTCACGTGTCGCGACCACAAATTTATTCTTTTAATCGTCATAGATTAAGAGACGGATAATACAAAAACAAGAATATGGATAAAAAATGGAATGTGTAAGAAACTTTTTAAATTTAACAAACAAATTACATTAAAAGTATACGACATATTTAGATGATTATCGCTGATATATTTTGAAGTTCTCTTAAAAACAAATACAATTATTGTTTTTTTAGTGGATCGTTTGATAGTCAATACTTATCATACCTTCGATTCATTGTATAGAAGGGTTATAAATAAATCACTTTTAAGGTGTTAACTGTCAATTCTTGGTGGAAAAGCATTAAAATAAAACAATTAGTTTCGTAATACTTCCACATGTTTATAACGATCAAGACCGGTTTCGCTCATCGCAATCATTATCAACGGGTGTTCATCTTCTTCGTCAGTTGATAATTTTCGCGATGAGCGAAACCAGTCCTGGTTTGAAAATACATGTGAAAGTAGTACAAAAAAGTAGTGTTTTCTTTTAAAAATCTTATATATAATAACCCAGACCGGTCTGTATGCGTTTTATTATTATTATCACATATCACATGTAGGCATACATTTTGATTATAACCAAAAAATAAAACTAGCTTCTTTAGACATTCAGTATTTCAATTTTCATACTGTAATTTATGACCGTCCCACTAGTATATAAATGTCATCCAATAGCATGCTCTAAGTATGATTACATGATAACTTAGGATGGAAACAGATCAATACATCGCAAACCTCCATGACTTTTCATGCATATTTATAAATTAATCAATACAGTATATGCAATTTTTGATAACTTTTGATTGCAGGCTGAGGAATAGGGGCTGAGAGTGTTTTAATTGAAACGCCATAGTATTTATAAATGTTTCCAGCTGGGTATTCCAATCCAGTGTTACATAACAGAAAACGAAAATTTAGCCAATAGACAGCGGCAGTTGGTAAATAACACATAAAAATGCTAATGAAATATTTATTTTACATTAAATGTTATGTTGTAAATTTACAGATTTAAACCCGATTTCACCAGGTCAAATGTATCGTGCTATTTTTACGTAAGTTAAAATTTTGTAATAAACAACGAAATCTTACTCATGTAATAAAACTGAAACGACTTTTCCCACTTCTTTTAGTTCATACAGACCTAAGACTAATATATTTCGATTATATAATCAGTAATCTAATAAAAAAATCAATCTTAAACGTTTCGGAATGATTCTATTTTATTTTTATACGTAAAATCTTGACAATTAGCTGTCTTTTGTTTTTCTTAGAATCGTGACATTGAAAAAAAATTCAAATTTAGAATTAGAAATTATTTAAAGTATTTTTTACAAGATTGTTTTTCAGAATCGAAAATATGATAGGTTATGGATTAATTTTATTCATTCAGTACACATCATTAAGCGTCCTTATGGAATATTTTAACATCAGGTTTTGAGAGAGAGCTGATTGTAAGTCAGCTGATTAAGATGAGAACACTGAGAACTTATCACTCGTTTACTCCTTGTTTTTATAATTTGGAAAGGATAGATACCAATTTATAAATTGATTTTTAATATTCTGGGATTCATGCCCTTCGAATCTTGTAGCTTTCACATTCGTATTTTATTATATTTTTTGATATGTGTTCGGTTTATTTAAAAGCAATTAAATTTGGATTATTGAGATTTTGTACACTTCCATGTATTTTGTCACTAACGACCCGGGTTTCGCCTTTCGGCATCTTCAGGCATTTGAGCGCACGAATGGACTCGAACTGACTGTCCGTTCGTCAGTCCGACAGTCTCAATAATCCAAATTTGATATTAAAATTCCATCAAGCACCCTCAGTCGATGTCCTAAATTAAAAGCAATTAAAATAAAAAATGAATTATTTATTTCGAAACGTGCAAGATAAAGGTCTTCCCACGCTTTATTTTAAATTATGCAATGTTGATAAACTTTGTATTTTGTAATGGAAACAAAATGTCTCATTTATGTGATTTTAATTATCATTTCAGAGGCGGTGTTCGGAATTCAATTAGGAAACCGATTTGACCATGAATAATAAGAAACGTGATTACTCAAATTATTCACACCCAAACGTCTGTTACCCAACGAGACAAACTAAAAATAAAACATGTATTATCCCACGACCGCGCTCTGAAAAATGTGGCAAAATCAAACGGAAAGGCGGCGTCCATTGTTTGGCGCCGTTTTCTCGGGGAAACAAATTTTTTGGCTATTTTCGCACACTGGCTTGTGCAAACCGCCTAATGGCAACACTGCGTTCCAATGAAAATGATAATTATTGCGCGCGCACCATAAATCTAACAAGTACACATGGCAGAGGTGTTAAACGTAATTTCCGGATGCAAATACTTTATTTCAACAAACATTATCTAATCAAATGACATCATAATGTATTTTTCTTTTAATTAATCGTTTACTTTTAATGAACTATTTCATTCGTGAGGATTTTAATCACGATTATTGTACGTTACTCACTCCATCTTATTTAAAAAAGGGTAAGGATAAAATCATAAGGTAAATGAGTGTCGTTACCGAGTTGGGTATTCAAGGACACTTATATTACAAGGTTAAACATAGCAATGGTTTCTTGTGTACAACATAGTTATTATTGTGTAACTGAATACATTGCTTTTTTTGACTAAATATAATTTAACTGCCAATTAGATTTTGAAATCTTTCTGCCCTTTAAATGAACGTTAAATTATCTTGGAATGTAAGGTATTTAAATTTTTTTTTCACCATGTCCACTCCCAGTGTGGGAGAAGATGGCCAACAAATGTATGTATCTCAACAGAAGTTTTCTACGACAACTGCTTGTTACTCAGATGCTCAACCTCTCTTTTTTCGATGAGAGTAGGGATATAACGATAGGGTAAGGACAGGACTAGTGGTTAGCTAATCGCTCTCGCTACGTTCCATTTTTGAGATCGGATGGGTGGGAGGAAGCTTTAGACATTACAAACATTCATGACTACGAACAGAAATCGATAAATCGATTGAAAGATCAATTTATGAAACTGTTCGCACCGGGACTTGGAGATAAGACATCCGTAACCGTAGTCAGCGACGTTACAAACTGCGCTACGGAGCCGACGTATATAATTAAAAAATTTAATCGTTCAAATTTTCGTAAATTTCCATTCGTTTTGTCACTAACGTCGCGGGTTTCGCCTTTCGGCATCTTCAGACATTCGAGTACACGGATGAACTCGAACTGACAAATATCTCGAAATGTGAAAATTTTGAACGATTCAAATTAGATTTTAAAATACCATCAAGCTCCGTCAATCGATATCTTAAATCGTAAGATATGTGATTTGAATAAAATTTAAAATTGACACAATATTGTTATAACTAGTCAATATGTTATTTTTCGATTTAGTGTTTTATTCCAGAAACACAACGATATATTTAATGTAACAGTTTAAATCTAAATAGAGCATCAGCATGTTAATTGGAACATGATAATTGATTAACAATTTCTTTCATTTTAACTTCTCTGACTATCAACAAGTTAAAAGTTATCTAGCTAGTAGCTGGGTCTGCAATCGCGCCAGTTCTCACATCAGATAACTTGGCCCACTTACTCGCCCGCCGACAGATCTCAATAAGAAGACTTGACGTCAATTTCTCCTCTTGTTCGCAGTGTCTATGACTGTCAGTCTTCAAACCGAGCACATCATTGTCGATGGTTGTTTTTCTTTTATGCCTACGTCATGATTTTTCACTTGGGTGCAGGCAGAATTTCGCAACGCGATAAGATGGCCCCGTAACTGGTCATTGTCAATTTGTTATTACGGTTTATGTCGTATTTGCGGCGTTCTAGTTACAAATAAAGTTTGCCATTGTTTTGAAAATAGAGATTTAAGTAAAACATGACCGTTAAAAGAAGAGGGCGTTAATTCTCTTAGTACTACTTATCAGGAGAATCATTCAAAATATAAAGAAGCATTCCAGATATAGTGAACAATATTATATTATAAAATCCAAGGGTATGTAAGACTGATTGACACTTACTACGTATAATCACGTAAGTGGTACGTAAATAGTGAGTATACGTCTTTTGCATTTTCGTTATCTAAGCCCTCAGTTCAATAGGTATCAAAAAAAAAAGAGAAAATTACCTAGTTAACCGTTTTTTCTAAAAGTATAAACACGTAACTAGCCACTTATACGAAAGTCTTTACCTAAAATCCGAATTGCAATGTCGTATTTGTGTATTTATATTGCGAGTTTATTCCAATTTAATATTTCAAAAACTATGAACTTTTCAGCAAAACTTTATATAAATAAGAAACTGGATTTAAAATAATAGCGCTGTCCCAAGTTTGAAGAATACTTTGCAACTGCATTGTTGAATCATTGAGACGCTCTCCTGTAAAATGTCATGTTTGCAGATACCGGATTTTATACGTAGGGAGTGTCGCTATGATTGTCTTATTATTCAAAACGTAAGTCTTCGAATAAGTTAAATAAAGTCCTCACTTCTTCATTAGTAAAGCAATCAGTAACAGCAGATATTCATGAACCATGTTTGGTGAGCGTGTGGAAAGAGCTGGGGTGGCGTTTATCGAGAAATGGATCGAACACGGGTTAAGCATACGATGCATAATTTTGCACTGTGGTTCTAAGGTCCGGCTCTAGGATTTAGGATCACGGGATCCCTACACTGCTCTGGGATCACGAGATCCATACATACTAATTCACTGATACGCTCTGTGTATTATATAGAAAGCATATCAGTGTAGTAAAAAGTGCTTTATGTTATATGTAAGTTATATGGTGTATAGTCTACTAGTAAAGCAAAATTTATTGTTAAACAACTGAATCATGAGTAATTGCTACTAGTACACTCCTGTCAATCAGATATTTTATGTTGTATTCTGCGCTATAAGCCCATGTGATGAGAGTATTTAAATGATGTAACCATGAACATTTTGAATGAGTTTATGATAATCGAATGCAAGGGTCTCCAAATTACGGTCCGCGGGTCAACACCCATGAGCAATTTTATGCTACTGATAAACCTATTTCTTTGTTGAAAGGACTTAATATGAGTGTATATTTAAATCAGCCAGGAGCTGGTTTTTTTCCTTTTCGGCTATCAACTATCTTCGCCAGAATGAAATGTCGTTGACACTTGCCCGTAAGTGTCAAGCGAAATTTACATCTAATTCAAAAGTGTAGTATGTTGGTATGATCAGCTAGATAGATCTTGGACCTTGGGACTTGGTGGAGGAGTCAGTGTGGCCCTAATGTAACATTATGCATGTATTAAAATCTTTGGTGGAAGACTGAAGTATAAGTCGTAACATTTCTTTAGCAATTATGAAATTAATTCAAGTTACGAGATGCTTTGAATTTTTAGGCCAAATGAATATAACGGTGTGTTACTAATGATATTTAAAAACACAAAGCAATTAAGACGTTTCAAGTTAAAAGTTTAACAGTTTAATAAATCATAAAAGATTTTATCGCTGTAACATTTTATACTATTGGTTTAGTAATCGTTTCAGAGCTAGTTTTCATGGGAGAGGTCTAAAAGGTATCCGACACAAGTGATGGGCAACGGGTGAGCCTGAGGTCAAATCCGGTCACGAACCAATACAATCTGAGTCACATTATTATCTCATAGAAATGTATGACCTCTATGTATCCGTTCATTTAAATATGCTTATTATTTTTCAAGCAGTGTATGAGATATCCTGGTTTAAATTACTGTAAAAAGTGCCGAATTGTATGTAGGTAAGATTTTATTATACTGATGTATTCAAATGTGCACGAAACACGTAGTCGATATTTCAGATGTTTTGTTTTTATTTAGATAATGACACATTTATTCGTGACGATGATATAATGCCGAATAATTAAACATTGATTTACTTAAAAATCATCAAACGACAAACCACTCTAAATAATATTGATATAACTTGCAGTTTTCTAGGTCCACAATCGCGACATTCGACTTGCGTGCCGTTTTTTTGTTTCATTGTTTTCATTCGTTTACGAAATAATGTATATAATTTGACGCACCCCTGTTTTGTAGCGTGCCCAAAAACATGTCCTGAGCCGCCTTTAACCATGGAAATCTATTTGTAAAGGCATTGACAAAAAATATTATTCAAATTTGAATTATTGAGATTTTGTAACAAAAGTTAGTAATAATATACATGGAAGTGCACAAAATCTCAATAATTCAAATTTGATATCAAAATTCCATCAAGCACCCTAAGTCGATGTCTTAAATTATATAAATATTATTCAATTTAACCTCATTCGTGTTAACCCGCGGAGTAAATTTAGTAACAATAATCAAATCACGAATGCCATTTTAAGGGGAGTCGTTTGAAATCAGTCTAGTGACAACGCAGGCAGACGTGTCGTCACATATGTCGACAATCGATTGAATCCCTTATGAAAATGGTACGTTTCTGATTTTTTTTCAGTCGTCTCTTCGTTAACATCTTACTGTTTAGCTGTCGTCCGTTAAGGGTGGGGTAAAGCGCTTCACTCTTATCTGATCGGACGGCCAGTCTAGTTTTGTGTGCCAATCTGTTGTTTTTCTTGAAGATCGTTCAGGAAGGTAGGATTCTGTCGATTTCAAGAAACCCTGCCTGTACCGCTCGTTTCAACTTGAAGCTTACAGAATACTAAATAATGAGTTTTTCTCACATGAAAAGGTTTCAGACTTCTGGTAAAATAAATAAAATTTATTTATCATACATTTAGACGGCATTGGACAACTTTTTTTAGATAATCGACGATATTACAAATTATTTCACTTCTTTAATGCGATAATATATAAAATTTACAGCTAAGAATATTTAGTTACGTAACGCGCATAACTGCGTCAGTTAATTTCGACCTTAATACAGCGAATACGAAATAATTTCATGATAAACCTGCTAATTAAATATAACGAAATTTAGTGAGAATTCGAGCAGTACTATTCAATTAGTTTAGTAACGTAAAAATGCGCTTTTAAAACAATACGATATTTTAACAGCTGATGGTCGTAAATCCAGTTTATTACATCATGTAACAATGTCATTATTTTTATTTAAAAAATTTGAGCAAAAACTTCTCATAATTATTTGGTATTGAAATATTTTTAATTAGTCGTAGATAAATATCAAACCGTTTTGTAGTACAAATTATAAAATTCTTTTCTCAGTAAACGTAACTTCACGGTAAATATGAATATTAGTATATTTTTTCATGTAAAAAGTTCAAAAGCTTTAATTAGAATTCGACGGTGTTTTGGTCACTTGATGTCACCCTCAAAATTGAGATTGTTCCGGAGAGAGTAAAAACTGTTTACCTGTTATTCTTATCGAAAACATTGTATCGATACCTCAGTTCCATAGTGTAACAACTCAAAAAGTATAATTTTGAGACAAATTAAGGAAACTTTAAAATTAATTAATAACAACAGAAACAAGATTTTGGACCGGCTTAATCTTTTATTTTACCTACACATATTTTTGTAGATTTTAATTAAATTATAGGATTGCCTAAAAATATATTTATATTTTTGATTATATTATAAAAATATTTTTTTTTTCAGAAGTTTTCACATGATTTTCGTAGTTGAGTTTGAATCCAAAGTTCTATAACCACTGTCAATCTAAAATAGCCACAGATTACCACTTGTAACATTTTGGGACTGGTAGATATCGGTATTCTAAGCGTTTCCTCATACTTAACTCGAAATTGTTTTTTTTCTATAGAACTGAGGTATCGCTATGGTGAGTTTCGTTACGAATCGTTAAAATGCACTCCTGTAAATTCTAATGTTTGAAGATACGGGATTATCGATATAATAGTGGCTTACATCAAGTGGACGGGTCAGAATTTTAAAACCAATGTAAAATGATGTTTCCCTTTTAAAATGTGGTCAATTTATTTTTCTAATTTACATTATTTGGCCAAGACCTGCTCAGTCGTCTTTAAAATGATATTCAAGCACTAGCTCATTTTCGTATTTTTTGAGGGTTACATCAATTAGCTTAAACACCATCGATATGTTTATTACATATTTAGTATATCGATAACACTCGTTGCTAATGCTGCATATAAAGATATATTTCAGGAAAAGGGTTTTTTAATAATTCGTTATATAGAATGACATCGAGTTAAAATTCATTAAAATATCAAAATGTCTTAAATTGACACATATTATGCTTTATAGGAAAGTATTGATTCGTGATTAAATTCAAATTAACAGCTATATAAAGTTAGACGCCATGTTTCCTTAATAAAATATACGCCGGAATAATATTCGATACATTGTAAGTATTCTTTGCGTACCGTTAAAGAAAAATGTTACCGAGCTTATAATAAATAAATACATATCTTGTAACGGTAAAGTTTAAAACTTTGACCAAGTCGATGTAAAATAAATGTGTCATATGTCAAATAAAACGGCGGTGCCTTCTTCAAATATTTTCACACATCGTTCACCGTTTTATTGGAAAGTCATCGACACATCATTGTCCCAAATTTTTCAATCGTTTTACACATGAATTTAATTTAACGTTTAATTTAACACAAACGTTTCTTTCTAACGTGACTAACTATTATTATGGTAATAGTTTTCATTCAACAGTCAGACATCTTTTTGATTCTAGAATGTGAGGTTACGTATCATTCAAAATTTTCATTCGTGTCACGACTAAGGTAAAAGTTTATCTGTCAGTGACATTTATTAATATGTCGTTGATTTTTACAAGAATGATGGTGTAAAATGCTACAATCCGGCTCCGTTAAATGTTGGTTGAGTTTCATTTGATTTAGTTATAACATATTATGCTATTTCTTCAACCATTCGCTAGCTAGTGAATATATGACAATGCACTAATAAATGTTATCAAACAAAAATGTTTGTATTTAAAAGTAAGAATAATTGATGGATAAGATAAGTGAAACAAAACGTAATAAAAAGTATGTTGAAAATAGTGATTTTTTACCGCTCCTAGTGTGGAGTATATGGCCGCCTAATGGAGTTATCTCAACAGAAATCTTCTACGAGAACTGCTTGTTACTCAGTGGCTCTACCTCTGTAGGGAGAGTAGGTAAAGAAGGATAGGGCTAGGACAGGACTAGTGATTTGCTAATAGCTCTCGCTATGCCTCGTTTCGGTATAGGATCGGTTCGGTGGAAGGGATTTAGACTTTAAAAACATTCATACCTACGAACAGAAATCCATAAATCTATTCAAAAATCAATTTATGAAACTGTCCGCACGGAATAGTGATATAATAGGTGACAGATATTTTCCCCTGTTTTCCAAGATGTAACAAATTTTGAGTTAATGAGAGAACTATGAACTAGCTCATTGTCCTTCCAGGATAAGGTAAGAAAGACTGTTAGTTCCTTTCGGGGTCGGAGTCTCTAAAGTTCTACTATTGGGTCACGGCGATTGATTGTGGATACATTCCTATACATAAATAAATAAAAAAAAACAACAACAAATTGATACTGATAGGCTATTCTAGAATAACTATAATAAATACATGCATATTATATAAAAAGGAAGAGTCGAATAAAGGTAATCGGTAAAATTCATGTTTAAAGAACACAATTTTGCATAAAATTTCACTCAAATGCTAATCTTATTTTGGCTCTCCTGAAAAGTTCCAATTTTAGACTTAACGCCCTCTTCATGAAGCTCTAAGTCTTAGTCATTGAATAAATTAACCAGTTTTTAATTTTTAATGAAAATGAATCATCACCAAGAAATCGATTCGGATTTTCTCTTCGTGGAATTATAACGATTAAATTAACCAGGTATCCAGTATTGAGTCTGTTTGTATTTTATTATTACGACTTCAAAGTAACTCTTGAAAGACTTTTCTTGTGTTTATGAATCACGGACGAGAAGCGAGGCGAGTCTAGTGCCCTCCTTTGATAAATTGAACCTAATGACCTTTTTTGCCCGGTAGGAAAGACGGCTATTATAAAATAGCGACGTTGACAAATTATCTGCATGACTATTTATTTGCCAGACGTACCGTTTAACCGATTGAAGTATTTGATTCCGGATAGTTATTTCATAAAGATACATACACAAGTCGATTGGCTTGTTTTTTATCCGTACTATCGTTTCTTGAGGAAACGGAAACTATTATCGCTGTCATTCTGAAGGTGAAAAATAGTTATGTCTACAAGAATTATCAGGTATTATCGATAGCTATTTCAGCATTACGCTTATAAAAGTTAAAAGATTTTTCCTCGCTTATTTATAGTAATCAAGAAGATAGAGATAATAATTAAAATTGTTATCTTATTTAATCTATCGTAATTTATTTAATGTAAGTAGAATTTATTTAACGCTGACTACGGTTTTTTGTTCGAAGGCATGGATGTTTATGATGTCTAAAATTCCCGCACAACCATCCGATCCTTAAAACGGGTCGTCAATAAGCTAGCCACTAGTCCTGCCCTAGTCGATATCTTTCTATCGCTAATCTCTTCGAAAAGGAAAGGTGGAGTAACTGAGTTACAAGCAGTTTTCTTCTTTTAAAATATAATGCCTTTCAACCAAGAATTGACAGTAAGCACCCTAAAAGTGAGAAAAATTTCTGTTAAAATACCTCCATTAGGAGGGTATGTGCTCCACATTGGGACTGGTGCACATGCTATGAATGGTAAAAATATTAATATTTTTTATTCCATGTACGCTCCCAATGTGGAGGAGCATATGTTTTCCTAATGGAGGTATCTTAACAGAAATTTTCTACGAGAACTGCTTGTTACTCTACTTAGAGAGTAGGGATAGAAGGATAGGGCTAGGACAGGACTAGTGGTTAGCCAATCGCTCTGAGGATGAGATTGGTGGGTGAGGAGGGAGTTTTACACAACACAAACACTCAGACTACGAACAGAAATCCATCCATCGATTGAAATAGCAATTTATGAAAACTGTCCGCACCGGGAATTGAACCCGAAACATCCGTAGCCGTAACCCACGGCGCTACCAACTGCGCCACGGGCGCCGACGTTTAATAATAATATGAATAGTATAATAGAATTTATCTAATATTATAAGTTCTGTAGTAAAAAGTGAATAAATATAAGTAAAATGAAATTCAAGTTGAATAATTCGGTATATGAACTGAGCTTCTCAGAAAAAGCTTATGTATCCAAAATCAATAGATGACGTGTTTAACACATTTGCTGTAGCCCCGTTTTAAGCGAATGTGATAAATTTACCAAAAATTCCTTAGATAAACTGTATATAGTTGAAAAATATGTGATTTTTTCACCACCATCGTTTATTTTGAGAATATAATCAATCGCAAAACAAAACTATTATTATTTACAACAATACATGTTTAATATCAAATTTGAGTTATTGAGATTTTGTATACTTCTATGTATTTTGTAACGACCCGGGTTTCGCCTTTCGGCATCTTCAGGTATTCGAGCGCACGAATGAACTCGAACTGACAGACAGTAAACAGTGTCTAACGTTTATATAGAAGATACAAATACGACAAATATTATTTACGAGATAACATATTATAAGTCTAGGGGATCCACAGTGATACCTGAGTTAAAATTTTGAGAATCGCCTTAATCCTTATTTTGTAAACAACGCATTGACCGGGTGGCGAATTGCCGCTTTCCAACTAATATTAGAATTACGAGTGATTTTACAATTATAATAGCATTGTGGGTTTTGGCGGGATGCAATTCGGCGAAAGAGTAAATTATACAATCATCCCACATTTAGTGGCATCTGTTAGGTGTTTCAACGTATAGAATACAGAAACGGGGAGTTTGGAAGATTCAGCTGTTCAATACATGTTTAGTTAACAAATAGATAGTTCTTGTATTATAAATTTCCGTCATTTGATCGATTAAGATCTGAAAGTTTAGGTTTCATATAGATCAACATTTCATATCAAACGTTTTTGTGTACTTATAATCAAATTTAGATATAGTCTGATGTATTTTAATTGCCGGACAGCTTTGTCGTTGTTTGATTTTATAATAATGGTACAATGCGGAGGTACAACTAATTAAAGCCATTATGTAATTGCTGAAATATGCGGCAAACTTGTTGAGTTACGATTTTTATCACGAATTTTCTTTTACACTGTTTATTTGTAGAAAACTTCGCACGCGCATATTTACGTAAGAAAAATTACATTATGCTATTTTAATTTCTATTCCGAAAGGCAACGCCGTTGATATATTCACTGCGAGGCAGGCAATTGTGCATATTTTCGTTGATGAAATAGACTTTAATGACACATTGACTCCATTGTGTCGGTGCAGGCATTTTTAATTTGTGTGCCCACATCGATGGAGCCTACTTTTGCAACCAGCATAATATGCGTTTACTTGTTACCAATAAAACGCCTCCCACGGCTCCAAAGTAAGCCGCTTACTTTCCACAATTCGCTGTGAGATAATAATTTCCGTTATGTATTTTGTTACAAACAGTTAAACAACATAGCACAATAAATAAAGCAATGATATTACAATAATTACATAAAAATAATCACTAAAAGTGTGCAACTACTGATGTGTTTTTGAAACATTTCCATCGGGTAAAACGGCACGTGTAGAATTTATTTTTTTGATATAAATAAATTGGGTTAGGTATTCCATAGCTGATGGGCAAGCATGTGGTCTTAATTAGTGGTTTTATTTTTGGTTCATAAGATATTTCATTTATATTACCTGGAGGCGATTAAAATGATAGACAATTTAGCATATAATTCTTACGTAACGCATATGGATATTCAGGGATTTTTTTCTTTATTTTTGTTCTGTCAATTATTTATGAGATTAAGGAAAATATAGAACTAAAAAATACTCTTATACTAGTGGGACGGCCGTCCTAAAAGACGGCATTGAAATTGAAATACTGAATGTACTGAAAGTAGCTAGTAATAAATAAATGTATTGTTGTGTGTTCGTTGCATAACATAACTACATGTGATATGTGATAGTAATAAAACGCCTGCAGACCGGTCTGGGTTATTACATACAAAACGTTTAGCAGTACTATTAATTATCTCACTCATAAAAATGTGTGTTATTGAAGATTAGGGTATATTTTACGATACTTACATAGCAACACTTTCAGCTAGCAACGAGGTGAGGTAACGATGTACATAAACCAACTAAATAGCTTTTCAATTTTCATTATTGTATCAATAAAATTAGCTTTGTTCTGTTTTGGGTTATATAAGTATACAGTTTTTTTATTTTTCTAATAATGCAATTGTTTTAAAGAAAAATAAAAGTAAACTATTTTAAAATATAGAGTTCTATTCTATACTTTGGAGATAATTCAATTTTTTTTTTCAAAATTTAAATCAAATTTAAATGAAATTATCCACCTATTGCTATTAGATGAAAAAAAAAAGATAAAACAATTCAAATCGCATTACAAAAAGACTCAATAAACATTAGAAACTCATTCAAATATTTAATGGCATATCTGAAATTTAAAAGTGACTCCTTTATTTTTTCTCGTAAAAATGACTTTTAATTACAAATTCCAATGCCTTTAATGGTAAGAAAAATTTTGATTTACGTTTAATAATACTGTAGTTCATTTTTTGTATCCCATGCAATATTAGTTAGTTCTCAAATCGACTTTCACGCTCATAACAATAAGCCGCTTATTGACCACCGGGAAGAGATTGTTTTATCTAGATGTTCTCTAAAACAAAATTTCATACAGTACCCGTAACATTGTTACACTGATTGTAGCTATCACCGAAAGAACTGAGCTATAAACTGAAAAAAAATTGAATGAACGAAATTAATATTTTTTTTTATTTAATAAGTATTCAAATTTATCAGTGAACATGAAAATACAATATTCTTAATTATACTTGGTAGCTTGGGTGTTATATTAATTTTGTAAATCACACATACGCGTATCGTCTTAAATATGTCAATATTAATTTTAAGAGTTCAGAGGATTTTATCGGAGGCGGGCGTGGTGAAAGAGAGGACCCACTGCTTTCAATATTAATTACTGGCGAGGAGGTCGAAATCCCATTTGAAACCAATCTTAAAGAATTGCTCTTACTATTTAAAACATAATTTATTAATTGAAAATAATTTTTAGCTACTTATTGTCAAACCATCTGTATTTACGCGATTCAGTATTAATATTATTATTTCAGTCACGGTTAATTTGTATAACACTAGTGAGTACCCGGTATTCGTTGCAATGCTACTCAAAAAACTGCGTGTGCGTACACGAATAAATCAAAAGGTCTTTCCGAGTTGTCGCTGCTTGTACATATTTGAAAATTTTTTATTTTAGATTTTAATTTTTTTTCAGAACCTTTACGGGTTTGCGCACAATAACTCACCAAGTATGATATCAGATGAATAGTAAAGTAGCGCATACAGGAAAAAAAACAAATAAACATTCATTTATATGTATATATGTAGATGTATTTTTAAGGCATATCTGAAAACTTTTCTTTTATGCGATCAACTTGTTTAAGATCATGTCTCGTCAATGATACATTAAGTCCACAGTAAATATTTATAATATAAGTAACAATAAGAAATAATATTAATGTAACATTTAAAGGAATATATTTTATAACTAATTCATTTTGCTGTATGACCGATGTATTTGGCTAAACAGTTGTGGCATTGTTTCACCTTGTGTGTCTATAGAACATACTTTCAGCGTGATCAATGAATTATTATCAGTTTTCAGCATCTTATAGCTCATTTATCGCGAATTAAAGTCTATCTTAAAGAACGTTCCGCCTATGAATATCATAATTATATTGCAAATGTACAAAACACGGAGCTTTGTTCCTCAAATAGGAAAGAAAGCAATTAATAAATCAGACAGGCGTATAAAAATTGCAATTAAATGTTTTATTATGATGCGAATACTACCTTCCAAGTTTCTTATTAGAGCGGTCATAAAGCAATAAGGCATGGTTAGATTTTAAAATTTCTACCGCCATATTTAATTGAAACTACATAAATTCTCAGAATTTATTTTTGCGGTTAAATTACAGTAACTGTCATACGAAAATTCAAAAAATACATACTTAGATACCCTAAACTAGAGAACCCTGTAACAGTAAAGTTTTTGGCTTGTTCCGGCAGACCATCAAAAATGATGGTAGCACTAGACATGTGTCGGAATGAATCGGACAGATTTTGATTTCCAATATATTGGATACTATTTTAAATATAAATTTTAGTTTTTACATTTTATCTTCGTATGTGGTAATTACTAAAGCTGTGTAGGTTTATTTGTAAACGATAAATACAATTTGAGTTGTTGAGATTTTGTACATTTCCATGTATGTCGTCACTCGAGTACACGAATGCCTGAAGATTCCGAAAGGCGAAGCTCGGGTCGTTAGTGAAGATATATATGGAAATGTACAAAATTTTAACAATTCAAATTTGATATTGAAATTTCATCAAGCACCCTGAGTCGATGTCTTAAATTAGATAAATATAATGATTTTCATTTTATAAAAATGATAACAATCAATATGCTTCAATCTACAGTCGATCATCGTAAGTTTTCATAATCCAAAATAATTTCATTCATGATTGGTCGGTCCGCAGTAGCGTTCGCAATTGTTTTAAAAACACAGCGAGAGGACGCTTGATCATTTCATTGAGCTAGATTCGTAAAGGATGCAGGAAAACCTCTTATCTTGATTTTCAATTGATACAAATTTTAATTTTAATACTGACAAAAAGATTCACAGCATATCAGATGAGGATGTTTGATTGAGCTTTTCTCATTTTATATATTACATCGTCGTTGTTCTGGAAGAAAACACTAATTGAAAAATACTATTTTTTAGTAATCGGACTTTGAAGTTTGTCAAATGTTTGAAATGCTGTACCATTTTCATTTTGTTTGAACGTACAAAACTGTTTTTAAGTAAAAGCGTAATTTATAAAAAAGTATGTTCTTTCATACGGAAGAGTTTGAAATAAGGAAGCTTTTGGTAAAACTAACTAAACATGTAATTTATTCGATTCAGTGTTTTTTCCAGAACTGCGACGATATATGAATCTATGTTTTTTTTTGTGTGAGTTAAATTGTTTTGATCATTAAAAAAAATTAATTACTTAATAAAACCACATTTATATCGATGCAACATATTATGACCCACCTATTTCAATATTTAATATAAGGTTGCGTCCCGCATATTAATGTTTGTTATTAAAATAATGTTATTACTATGAAAATATTGTGTATATTGAGAGAAAAACAGTCGAATTTAAATAAATCAGCTATCGCAAATTTAATATAACTATCACATTAGATTCAATTATAAATCTTCGAGTTTTCCGGTTGACAAATGTTTATATATAAAAAAAAATGGTTCAAGAATGATGGTAAGAATGTACCGATAATCCTATAAAGTATACATAACTGAAATTAAACAGTCTCAAATTAAAATGTTAAGGACCTCTCAATAACAACTAATCCGAAATTATAAATTAGGTCACATTAAAAGTTAATTAAGTGAGAAAGTATGATTTTAAAAATAATTCATTAGATAGGAAATGGATTTTTTTTACATCCTCTCAAATCCCTCACAAACTTCTTACCTCTTACAAATCAAGTTTTTTTAAAGTTGATAATGCTCACGTGTAGAGAACCGGCTATAAAAATGTAGAAGTAGTGCAAAACACATTGTGTTTTATTTGTTTGAATAATAAAACAATTACAAATGCCTTTTAAATCAAGCGACAAAATACGCTATAACGTTGACTGTCTGTATGATAATTATTATTGAGTATAGGCAAGTAGTCAAGCACTGTTAAAACAGTATACACCTATACATACAAAATAAAATTATATACCCAGAGTGTTAATATTGTTCACTAACTCAATGTTAGTAAGTGGGTTGTCTCACTTAGGTTGAGTATTTGTGTTTAAAAGCCCTTGAACAAAATGAAAGTTTTCTCAAATACCAGCAAGCTCAGTAATATTGTTTGAATATCAATAACAAAACTAGAATTTATTGGTGTAAAATGTAAATACGGAAGTGAATGAAGTAAGTTTATGACGATATATTAAATGGATTTATGAATAATCATAATAAAAGTACAAAGATGAATCACCCATCGAAGTCATCATTTTAATATTAAACATTTAATTGATATTACGCAATATTAACACAGTTATGAACAAATGTTATTTTATACAAATAAAAATGAATAGTGATTCGAAAAGCGAATAAGATGATTTTTTATTACGAGTTAATAGCAAATAATCTTAATTAAAAAATAAATATTGATTACTTTTTATTTTTTATTTAAGATGTAAGCCATTATCACTTTATTTCTTACTGCACTTAAAATAATTTATACAAAATGTTGTATCTTGCTGATTGGTTAATGTTATTGGGCGTACACATATATCCTATTGGATAGCAGTGGCCACTGGTATTTTGAATTTTCAATTGATTTATGAATATACTAGTAATTTTCATTCGTAGACGTTGGCTAGCTAATGTTTAAATTAGGTTGAATGTTGAAAATATAGCCGTGGAACGTACGTCATGTAACACTCAAAAGACATAGGCCATCAATTGATAATAACGCTTATATTTTCCAGTTAAAAGTTGAGATCTAAACGTTAAAAATATCACAGTTGAACTAGAAATGGCATCCAGAAAGACATGTGCGAATTTCACGTTGCTACTGTACACCGTTCGGGAAAATTTATTGTGACATACAGATTTATACATCTAATCTCTTTATAATGTGACGGTCACATCCTTTCCCATCTATTCAATTCTACAAACGGGGCCCAGAAAGAGCGATTAGCTCTTTAGTAGTCAAATTTGGATTATTGAGATTTTTTAGACTTCCATGTATTTTGTCACTAACGACCCGGATTTCGCCTTTCGGCATCTTCAGGCATTCGAGCGCACGAATGGACTCGAACTGACTCAGCCGATGTCTTAAATTATATCTTTAGTAGTCCTTGACTACACTTATCTTTCCAACATTATCTTTTCTGAAAAAGAGAGGTTGAGCCATTGGATAACTGATGAGATGAGGTATCTAAAAGTAAGAACCGGTAAGTGTGCATAGTATGCAATGATATTGTATATAACTTACGAAACCCAACAAAAGCATTAAAAAATATTTGAGTCATTCCACATGTCACGGAAATCACACGCAGAAACCGATAAATTCAATGTCGATATGTCCAACTTTATTTCGCTTATATTTAAAAAAAATAGACATGTTGTTATTAATTCGACGTACAACGCGATAAAACGTAATATTGTTTTGCAATTCTTTAACTTATTCTTCAATTTATGAACATTCACATTAGTAAACAATAAGTTTATGTTAAATTGAATGACCGTTTAATAGAGAATGGCAAAGATTAACGTATGTTTACATTGTATATATATGTACACATTCCATTTTATCTACTCGGTTATTTTAAGTAAAGTATCAGCGCTTATGCGTCTCATTAAAATGCTTTCCGGCTATGTAAATAAACAGGCTGAAAGGATACAACTAACTGTAACTATTAAACCAGCCGTAATCGTGTCTACCTTTGATAATCCAATTAGCGTTACTTTAGCCACACTCCGGATACCTCATTTTCACATAAAGGTCTGCTAATGGCACAAATAAAACAGTTAACGCTTCATTTATATGAATTTATTTTATACAGCAAATTCTTTGAAATTTTATCGTTTATACAAACAAAAAAATCTTGTGGTTGATAGAAAAACCAAAAATATAAATGGCGGCCATGATGCTCCTGATAATTTTTTGAAGAATTGTGGACAAGAATTGTATCTTCCTAAGTGTATTACCAACTTGCCAATGGTGATGCCACTGGGAAGACTTTCAACAATGTTCAACGGTATTGAACGAAATATTCTGCGTGGGCGTGAGTAAAATATTTTTTAATGCAGATTTTATCTGAAATTACTCAGTTGACTTTTTTGCCAACTTCTAATGATAACTATTTTTTTTTACTATGTCTTAATCGTTAATAAAATACATACATGAATCAGGCAGCGAATAAGTAACGGTTGACAGTAACAATCCAATATTTTTGCAGAAGCAATAAATGAAAGATTTTTAAACATGTCCGCACTCACTTCCGGCTGACCAAGTTCGGACGACGACGGACAACTTTATAAGGAGTGCGCACGCATTCGCGTATTTACGCGTTGGCTATTTATTTGAAAAGAGAACGAACAAGTGCTTTGCCGCTCAGAAAGTGCCGTTTCCGGTTCTTGGAGCGTTTTCACAGGCACAGTTTTATGCGAAACTAGAAACATATGCGTACACACTGCGAATTTACACCCTTTTGCAATCGTTAGGTTTTCATTGATCATTTTCATTTTATACACATCGAAAAAAGTAAAATTATTTTCAACCGTCTGCGGATGATACCGTCAACCGTCTGCGGACTAGTGGTTAGCTAGTCCCTCTCGCTACGCCTTTTGAGGATCGGATGGGTGGGAGGAAGTTTCAGGCATCACAAACACTCAGACTACGAACAGAAATCCATAAATCGATGGAAAGATCAGTTTATAAAACCATCGGCACCGGAAATTGAGCCATATTTTATTGTCCAATTTAAAACCACAAATAGAAAAGTTATTATGTATATTTAATTTTTCACGATATATCAATATAAACGAAATTAAATTCTTCTCAGATGGTCAATTTTATGGTAGAGTACACCCCGTCTAACTATATGCTCGTGCTCTAAGGTCTGACTCTAGAATTTATCATGGGATCCATACACGGTTCTAGGATCCATACTGATACATACACGGGATCCATAAATTCTAATACACCAACACGCTCCGTGTAGTATACAAAAAGTGTATAGGTGTAGTAAAAAGTGCAAAGTTATAAGACGGATACTCTACTAACAAGCCATCGTTAGGTATATCGATGGCGTAATGTAAAAGTAGTTGCGCCACGTTAAAAATATAAACAATATTACTCTTCTCTATGTTTAATAATGTCACATAATCTATCACCCTCCTCTCTATATCCTCCCTCCCAGAATATCACATTGTATTAGTTTTAGTCTCGCTCTTGAGGCACACGTCATATACCTATTAAACAATATAAAATCAATCTTGCTATTTTTAGAACAAAAGTATATGGAAAATTAAACCAGTTTTTAATTTTCATAGGCGGGTTGTAAAAAATCACTAAATTATATATTATTTACAACCATTATTGGTTTTTTAATAAATTTTTATTGTATGATGCATTGAAAATAAATGCACTAAAGAAATGCAGCGTTTATATTTTAAAATAAGTGTATTATTATATTCATTTTGATTTACGACTTGTCTTAACTTTCCTCAAACAACTATCATAAAATTTAATCGCTGGAACTCTAAAGCAGGTATTTTACGAATAGCTCTTCAATCTTCGAAACGGACTTAGGAAAAAAATGCACAAAATTTATTTTATTTTACAAAACGAAAGGCTTTATAATAATATTTTTATAAATGAATAATACGATTTGCAATTATTTCACATTTTATAAAAATATTATACTGATTGGTTTGATAAGCGGTTTAGAAACATAGTCGCTGATATAGTGGTGTCCGTGGGGCAAAATCGGCCCTGTTCATACTTTAAAAATTAAGCTAACTTTTTCTGTATAAGAATTTTTGTTTGTTAACATTTTTTGATCAACTTGTCATCATAAAATTATTGTCGCTGATTACGTATACGCCATATATTTATATCGTCGACGTTCTACCTCAAGCTCGTATCTGTGGTTTAGTTATGTTGTATGTTCTGCATTAAAAAAATTAAGAATTATCTCATTCGTAACATGGTATAATGCAGAAAGGTATTTTTAAGAAAAATAGTTGAAGTGTCGACCTCTACATACTAGTTAGTGGTAAGGAATCTATTCTAGCGATCAGATGGTTATGGGTTCATATCTCGGCTAGCTCCATATTAAATTAAGATTATTTCAATTCAGTATTTGGGATCTTAGGTATGGATGTATTTAGTTGATTAATGACTAATTCAAAATATTGTACCCCTGTACAGCAACCATTGATTATTTGAAGTAAACCGTACGCTGTGTACAGTGTGTACCAATACTACGAATGTTTGAGCCGGCCGGCGTCCACCAAAACCGGCTGTGCGGAATTCGACCTCAAGTATCAAGTCGTTACAGCAAGTACGATAGTCACTTATATTTTGTATACACGCAGAGCCCGCCTTGTCTTACTCGAAAATATCAGTTAAGTTCTGTGGAATTAACGACATCGCTAACGGGACTCCCATTTGGTAACGACTCCGCGGAGGCTTGAAGCGGGGCTCGTGACTGCGGTGCGCCGCGTCAAACTGTGTCGCTGGGTTAAAAAGTAAAAAGTAAAACGAGCGACAACATTGTCGTCGAATTTTCTTCCGCTGAATCGAGTGGTTCCGAAAATTTGGCAAACAGTTAATAAGTATATATTATTTATGTTTCTTGCTGTTTTAAGTATATGGTTCATTATTGAACACTGGTTATTTTTAGAAGTACCGGTATTCTCACAGTGGTCACTCCCACTGTGACACCTAATTCACTGTTTCAGAACTATATATTTCACGACATCTTTTTATTATTCGTGTTAGAATTGGATAATGATCCAACTTTTAAATTTACTTTACAAATAATTACCAGTATTCCAACAAATGTTTATAAAATAACTGCTGAAATATTTTCATGCATTTGAAATATAAGTTTGCAAATTAATGGATAACGATTCGACTATACACCTCTAAAATATAATTAACGCTGTTTTATCATATCTAAGAATAACGATGTATTTATTTCAACAGTACTTTTCAACATCACGACATCGTCAGAACTATTTATTGATTAAGCGATGTTTTCATTTATAGTAATTCGTAAATGTATGCGGAACTGCTCCCAAATTTATCAAGGTGGGTACATATTTTAATAAATAATGTGTGAATATTATTTCATTACAAATAAAACAGCACTCATTCTAATCGGCATAACAAGACATTCGTCCTTGACAGTCACAAATTTTGCAATAATCATTAGCGTGGGTTACCCAAATAAAAATGTAGTTTTGAAAGTCGGATAAGACTGGAGTAATTAGCATACTCTATTACAAGATACCGCAATGGCTATTAGCTAAGATTCGATTAATCAAAATAATGCAACCACAATAATATTTCAGTAACAATTTGACGTTGAAAACGATTAATACGTCGAGTTTAAAAAATGCACAACAGATTTTGCGTCTCGGTTAAATTTAATGAATAAAGTTTTTTTGTAACAGTAATAAAAATTCATGAATGTATAATGAATATTAAATTTTATACCATTTCTGGTTCTATTATAACATCTGACGCCTTTGGTATTGAATAATTTATTCAATTGATGTTGTCACACAATAATAAAATATTGTTTATGATTAATATTTGTTAATGTTTGACATACGTTTTTAAATAATGTAATATAATAACAACAGGTAATTAGTACCACAACATATCGACTGTGGAAAGGGTAAAGGACCTAACTCACACCTAAAAATATTTTGCATAACTCACACAAAACGTGCTAATACACTATATTTATATATAATCGATTTAAAAAGGCAAAAGGACGTATCCCTCCGTCTTTTCAAAATATTTTTCATTCGATAATCACAATGTATACAATTTAATACACGCTTTGTTTGCGTTATACACAATATTTTTGTGTGTGGGTTACGTCCTTTTTCCTTTCCACAGTCGATATAATACATTATTTTCGTTATACCAAAAAAAGTTTTAGATGTCGATACACAATATTTCGCATAGTGAGTATAGAAATAGTGCGAAAACAATGAATTAATAAATATTTCACTATCGTTATATGTTTTGTCATTAGCTGTGTAAGGTAATAATAATTAAGTATTCTTTTGTCATATTTTAATCATGAATTAGTGAAAAAATGTCAAATTTAAATTAAATTATGTAATGTCAAGACATACTCAAGAAATTAAGCAAAAAGATGTCGACGCCAAAATGATTTTTAAGTCAAAAAAACTTAACCGAATTACAAGAATTTGACTAGTCAAATCGCAAATTATACTTATTGAAGACACGACTTTTTAACATTGTAAAAACAAAGCACGATGAAATACTTTGTGAAATATATAAAAATATGTTGTCAAATTACACGGATGATGTGCTTATATTTATTTTCTTTGGTATATTTATCCGCAGACACCGCTAATACAAGAAAAAACGTGAAAATTATTAGTATTACGAAATAATATGAAATGGTTTTCTTCCCAAGTAGGTAATATAAAAAGTATGACAGTTATGTGTTTTGCTCTATTAATTTATTTTTATTGTGTAGACAAATGAATGATATCTACCGTAGCTTGTGTCATTCTCGATATCTTTTGGCTTATTGCGCGTGCTTTGATTTTAAAAGATGCGTTAACTGTTTCTTGTATCAATACTTATATTATCCGTTATTCGTGTGGTTTTTGACAGTTAGATATAGCTTTAATCTGACAGTTCAACGCAGTGGCGCCACCGTCTATGCGGGTTGTCGTTTTTCCCATAGAATATTGTATTTAGATCACAATACTTCCACTCCAAGCCAGCTTACAACACATCACACCCACGACATATTGTAATATAATATGCGTTATTATTTTATGTTAGGTTGTTTGGATTCGACTGTCATGTACGAATTACATTTCTTTGGTCGGATTTAGTTAGTAATGATTCACGATTATACATTATCACGTTATAAGGTGAAGAATTACAGGTTGTCAATACTGCTTTTGTAAACTGAAATGTCATATAGGTATTGTGATATGAAACGTCATAAAACAAAACATTTTGATAACCTAGAATACGTTTGATTACACGTTTGAAATATAATCATACTGCATTTTTAAAATCTATAGCAAAGTCGTTACAAATGTAGTGACATTAATTTTGGTTAGTAGTGAAGACAACTAGGTCATTTCTAGATATAATTTAATATTATAGCGTGTATTCAATTGACAAAAAATATTGTACAATGGGTTGGTAGACATTGGTAGACGTTAGTAGAAAGCGATAAATGTGTAAATATTTCAGGAGTCTTAAAATTCAGCCCAATTATATTGTCTCCTGAATCACTGCTAATTCATATTTGAATACGTAATATTGTCAGATAAACACAAGTTTTAATTAACAACTTTTATAGCTTGCCACTGATTATTATTGATGTCTTGATTCTGTATAGAAAACTCGACCCAAATAAGCTTTATCTGTTAGTAGATCGACCCACTAAAATAACTGAACCAAATTCGCCGAAAGATAATAAATTAGAATAATATTACTGTTTATTTGTGTATATCTTTAATGTGTATGTAAGCCAAATTCTAATATGGCCGAAGGTAGTGCAATCTTGCCATACAATTTGTGTCATAATCAGAATTATATGCCTCGGGCAGCAAATTATTTTATGTTGATATAAGCTTTCTCATTCTTCTGCGAACGGTTGATACAATGAAATGTTTAGCAATAGTATAGAAGTTTCGATTGGAATTCGCATTGATTTTTAGAATCATCATCAGTGACTTCAGTACACTTCTCAATGAAGGCATAGTAAAACTTAAATGTATTCCAATATGCGTGTCGCCTTAAATGCCTTATAACATGCCCCTAAAGTATATCAGGTCCGTGGAGCAGTTGGTAATGTCGTTGGCTACTGTTACGGGGATGTCTTAAGTTCAAGTCCCGATGCGGATAGTTTTATAAATTGATCTTTCAATCGATTTATGGTTTTCTGTTCTCGTGTAGACAAACATTACTTGTCCGCCGCCGACGTTGGAACTAGAATTGTCAGTCTAGAGTAAATTTCCCCAATTGCCACTAAAATAAAATATCTTTCGAAAATCCATGTCTACTTTTAATAAACGTAGCTAAAATATCAGTTTAGGAATTTATTGAAATTTCAGTTCTGGTTAAAGTATGGCAACATTCCTACAAAAGGGTAGCGCCAAGTTAATTTGGTACATCCATAGTCATGAATGTTTGTGATGTCTAAAAACATCCCCACACCCATCCGATCCTCAAAAAATTAGCTAACCACTAGTCCTGTCGTACCTCTATCATTTTATCCCTACTCTCTTTGAAAAAAGAGAGGTTGAGCAACTGAAGAACATGCAGTTCTCATAGAAAACTTTTGTTGAGATACCTCCATTAGGATGCTCCAAGTTGGGAGCGCACACGGTAGAAAAAATAAAAATATTATAATTATTTACATATGTATAATATTCGGTCAGTATAGTGACATCTATTATTATTTTTTACGTAATTATTTATGTCTAGTGAAATCAAATATTTTATAATAAAATAAAATTAAGTATGATCTTATCACATAATTATTTTTGCATATTCTGTTTTCGTATTGTTGTATTTATTTATGACCAAGATTTAAATCATTTCTAAATCGTGTGGAACGTTCTTATTTACATTCTGGTTTATTATTGTTCGTAAAATGTAGTTAGCAATCGATATAAATGCTTATAATTCACAACATGACATTTTTATAAATCGCCATTTTACATAATAATACTGCAATCGTTATTGCGCGGAGAATAAATTGTTCGGGAATTTACAGCCGAATTCCAAGGTGTGACCAAGTTCCACCAATAGAATGCTATTGGCAAGTCGATATTATACCTTCGCAGTGTGTTCAGGTATCTAGACACTAAACGTGTTTCACAATAACGTCAGGTGTCATGGCGCAGTACCTGCCGGCGTTGCGATGGACGCGATCTTTTTCAATTGATTGGGAAATACCATTTTTAGCAAGATGAATGCAATGATCATGTCGCGCTTCGATACAATAATACTGCTATACCTCTGAATATTTTCATTTTTGCTTAATTCATGTGAAAAATAATCATGATGCTCGCTTATTTAAAATATTGTCAATGAAGATATTAGGGAACGTTTATAAAAATGACGTCACACGATTTTAACAATTTTTGACTCTCCACCCCTCATCGTCACAAAATCTTTGACCCCTCCCGTTTTAAGTCTAAATGTCACAAGAAACTAAGCAGTAACTAATTTTTGGTGTTTTTGCATGGTCGTCATTTTTTTATAATATTATTAAAATTGATAACTTTGTTAATCACTTTTAATGTGTTAACTGTCAATTCTTGGAGGAAAGGCATTATATTTAAAAATTAAACACAATTTTTTGTACTACTTCCACATGTTTATAAATATCAGGACCGGTTTCGCCCACGAGCATTATCAACTGATGGTCCTGATCCCTTTAAACTTGTGGAAATTGTAGAAACAAATTGTGTTCTTATTTTTAAAATATAACTTTCTTATTGCGAAATACGTGTTACATGTGTGTCACTTAGAATAGTAATGGTGTAACTCCAGTTTTGAAACTTTAAGAAAATCAAGGTTTTGTAAAATGTTCTTAGGATCAAATAACAACCATTAATAACTGTTTGTCAATCAACTGAAGAACTTAAACGTTAGTGTAGTAGGGAAGTCTGTCCGGAAACTTCACTCTTATTCTGATATTGCACGTTCACTATTTCTTTATTTCTTTATTGTTCACTATTATTCTGAAAAATACTGTTATATATGAGAATATAAAAACAAAAAAACAGTTTTTTAAAGAAATTAGGAGTATATATGGAAGTGCACCATTATTAAACTAAATAACATATTTTGAACGTGTTTGAGGTATAAACTTATTTTTTAATTTTGGAGTTACACCATTACTATTCTAAGTGACACATGTAATAGCACAACCAGTGGAATGACAAAGTTATCAATATTATTATTGTGTTATAGATTGTCATCACAATTGTCTATATTTTCATTTGACATTTGAAGGAGTATCCTTGTTTAATAATTTTCACTTGCCAAGTGAAACTTATCCTATACCTTACATTTTTTTTCGATTAAACTCTACAAGATATTCGAATAAATTTTCCCGTGAATATTGTGCTTTAAGTTGTTACAAACATTCTTGCTAGAAGCGTAAAACCCACCTGTTAAATTATGTATTATATTTAATATAAATATAAATGTTTAAATAGTATCTTATCATTATTTTGATTGACTGTTTTATACAATACGTTAGTATGTTTTAAAAAAACAATTCATATTAAACGTTATAATATTCTTTTCAGTGGATGTGAGTTGCAAAATTATGTTACGTAATTAATAAACAATAAATCATTTTGTATCATACAATGATGGTTATATAAGATAACATTAAATGTGTCTTTGATAGTGAGTTATTTAGAAATGGTTATATTATCTTTTTGAGAGGATCGTTATTATAGCATGAACTCGATTCCAACCATAGATAAAATACTTGATGAGGACATTCTTTTTTAAACAACATTTACTTGCAAATATTTTTATAGTCATGTAACATTTACATTGCTTTTAAAAAGTAAGAAAGCTTTTTGGCAACTTCGACAAGATAATAATATATTTTTCAGTCAGGTGTGTTTGCGTTTGATTCATTTAAAGTTTTATCATAAACGACTTGACTGACTCGAATTGACAGCCATCAAATCGTTTTAGTTGAAAATATAAGATAATTAAGTTGCATTATTAACGTAAAGTCTAAGAAATATTTCAATATTTAATATTTAAGACAAAGCAAATACAAGGATGGGGAACCTCTTGATGTTGGAATACCGCATTAATTAATCTTTTATACTTGACCGTATTTAAGAAACTATGAAAGCAAACGTACAATTTTGTAAATCTGATGTTCCCAACTGTTTTTTCTACCTAATATATTGTAATTACCCCCTTCCCAAGACGGTCTAACTCGAATTTTCTGGTGTAAATTCTCAATGGAGAGATTAAATTCTTTGGTGGTCAAAGTACCACCGGTTGGGAGCGTCAGTTGTAAATGAATGTAAACAATGAAATAGGAAGGTTGTCTCCGAGCCAAAAAGAAAATTTCGTTGCCGTAAATGTCAAGGGAGTCCAAGCCACAATATCATAATGATGAGAAATCAGCGCGCAATTAATACTTTTTATTTGAACTTTTTTGTTTTTAAAGATAGAATGATGAAACTTTGAACATAGATACTTTGTTATGTTACGCAGGAAGTTTCTATCAACAGAGTTAAGCCACATATATGACATTATTCAGAAATCAAACTACTTTTGTGGCTTGCCGTCGTTGACTGCTTTAATGTACGAGTCATATGTCTATTGACAACTTACAAAATACTCATAAATAGTGATTGTTTGGGGCTCAAATCCATTGACTACGGCATGTTTGATGGTTTTAAAATATATTTGAGTACTTAACTCATTTTCAAATTGTCAAATTTGTGGCTCGATTCCCTTGACATCTACGCCGAAAATGTATGAATAACTTTATTATCGACAGTGTTTTGACCAATTGATAACCCTCAATAATACGAAAATGAGTTAATGATTGGATCTCATTTTAAAGACGACAGAGCAGGTCTCGGCCAAATGATGCAAATTAGAAAAATAAATTGACCAGTTTTTGGATAGGAAACATAATTTTACATTGTTTTAGGTTTAAAAATTCTGACCTGACCACTTGATTCAAGCCACTATTATATCTACACTCCATAATTATAGTCCCGTATCTGCAAACATGAGAATTTACAGGAGTTCATTTCAAGGTTTATAACGCAACTAGCCATTTCGTCGTTGTTCGGAAAGAAGACACTAACTGAAAATTACTAATTTTAAGAAACTGGATTTTGAAGTTTGTTAAATGTTTGAAATGCCATACATTTTTCATTTCGATTGTTTGAACAAAACAAGTTTGTCATTCCATTCAATAGAGTTTGAAATAAGGAACATTTTGATATAACTAACTTAATGTCATTTTTTCGATTAGTGTTTTCTTCCAGAACAACGACGGTATAATGTTTTCGATTAAAACAGTTTTTACTCTCTTCTGAACAATTTCAATTTTGAAGGATACATCAATTGGCATACATCGTCGATATTATAATGTGTTACAAGGTCTGATTGGGCACCTAAATGGAAGTATAAAACTTACATTAATCTACATTCGTATGTTTATTATGAAGTAAATTTGCTATTGGTATTTTTGTGGCATCTTGTTTTTTATCGTCCCTTTGGTATCAGTTTCTATCGATTACTCTAGCTGTAGGCTGTATATAGTATGTGCTATCTTTATGGCAGTTGTTATACGCACAGCTGGTCGAATCGTATTAAATTGATCGGTAAAAGTTAGAGAAAGTAACGTGTAAAAATAATGTACTAAATTGTAGTATGGCAAACGTTTATCGTGATGGTCGAGTCTGATTAATTTCAGTAAAGCCGCAGATTGTTTATGTATTTGAAATTATTGCTTTGAGCGTGTTTGAACGTTTGTGTTGTTTATGAATATAATTGGTAGGAAATACAAGCGAAAAGCTAACTAAAATCTTGTTTTTGCATATGTTTTTTAAATAGTATAATCAGCATCAGGGATTCTAAATATTCGAATAACGAATATTAAAACTTTGAAGTGTTTCCACGTCCATGTATTTCGTCACTAACGACGAGGGTTTCGCCTTTCGGCATCTTCAGGCATTCGAGCTGACAGTTCGAGTCGTTCGAACTGACATTGACTCGTCAGTTCGAGTTCATTTGTGTGCTCGAATGCCTGAAGATGCTGAAAGACGAAATCCGACTCGTTAGTGACAAAATACATGGAAACGTACAAAATCTAAACAATTCAAATTTGATATTGAAATTCCATCAAGCACCCTCAGTCGATATCTTAAATTATATTATATTATACTATGTTTTATTTTTTTAATAAAAATATCAGGCATTAAAGCTGACAGCCAATGCGTCACATATTTTGAAAATTAGTACATCGTACGAGATAAACTCGATGAGAATTCTTAGAATTCATTCATTGTCCAAGATCACAAATTTAAATTGAATTGAAAAAATCTGAATTTGGTATTGACCTTGCTGGGAATTGAACCGGGACCCATCTGATCGCTAGTGCAAACACTTACCACTAGACCACAGAGGCTGACTAAATGTGATATGTAAATTTCATCATATATTATGTGTCCATTGTTTTTGCATATTTCTGATGATAAGTATTAATTGTGAATACATACTATTTATCAGCATGTGTCTCCAGTGAGTATTATGGTGCTTAAATAAATAAAAAAAAGGTAATATCGAGAGACAAAGCCATGTCGAATGACATTTTTCGTTAACCCAGTAATACTTTCTATGAACGAATATCGAATAGTCAATACATATATATACTGTATACTCGTATAAAATCAATGACACCTGTTTTAAGTTTTAAATAAAGCCATATAACGCGTATTTTGTTTAACTGGTGAAGTTTTAAAAATGCGGGTGATGAAATATTCAAATAGTGTGTTTCATCAAATAATTACAATGTTCATTAATTCTTTGGAGCGTGTTTTCTTCAAAATTAAACATATATGGGGTCGGATGACCAAAGCCGAACGCTGGAGTCTACTGTAAAGTAAACTTTGACATAAAATGCAATGACTTAAAAAAATTTAAAAAAAATGATAAATTATTGAAAAAAATGCACTCCAGCGAGAAGTACGAGTGGTCAATAAATAAAATTTAAGCTACTGCTGTAACGTCGACATTTATGGGAAGCATTAATAAACAATTTTTGGTAGTTTTCGTTTTCTTCCCTAGCTCCCACTCCTGTCCGGCTTAGAACTTCATAATTATGGTAAGCCTACCTATAATACCTATACACATAATAATTATGTACACCATTTTTTATTACTATATATTGTTTTTTTGTGATTTTTCGTCCATGTTCTGGTAAAAAACGTTTAGTAGAAGTCACGTTGACTCATTTATAATACAATGATCCATTTTAACATATTTTTTTAATAAAACACGCAAAAATGGAACTTTAAATGAAATAATAACACGTTCAACATTATTACTTATATGCATGAGTAAAATATCAATCTCATATACAAGAAGCTTGCAGCAAGACGATTATATTTTTATTTACAAAATAAATTAAACGCAAAACAAGATTTTAATGTTTTAAATGAATCACTATGGTAGATTTCATTTAAATAATTCGTATGAATATTCATACAGCGAAATAACATCTAAAAATAATCATCTCACACGCAATGGTTGGTTACTTACTGTCTAGCTGCCTGTGTTATAACATACATAAATATGTAAATGCATTTAAACTACGTCTTAGAAAAGATACTGTTAGTTATTTTATGCTACAATGCAAGTCAATATATGAATATTAATACTTTGTATATTTAAACTGAAGAAATACAATGATTCCGTATTATATATATAGTAATATACTATAACATGTCGTTATTTTCTCTACAAAAATAAGTGTATCTTTTAAATTCAATGAGAAATACCTACTATGATTTTCCTCGTGTTTTATTTATTACTAAAATATCTACCTGAAAAGGTAAGTTAAAACTGTTGTAAGAACAGGAAAAATGTAATAAATTATTCAATATCGAACAATGAATGAATATCTTTCCAGAGATTTTACGTTTAGAAATCTTATTGTTGGGCTTATAAATAGATTTAAAAAAATGTCCTATTGGAAGATTCTATATTCGTGATATCCTGTTGATGGAAACGACCTGTATTTCATAAGCCCTAAATCATCTTACGGAGACTTAGGGTCGCATTATTATTGAAGATAAGAAATCAGTACTAGCATGACTAACACTGAGGAATTCGGTAATGCTTATCTGGGCCAAGTTGAAAGCCTTTTCGTGTTTTTACAAAAACTACTCCTATTAACAATAAACGAACGACAATGAAAAATATTTTTTGCTGTATTTTAAAACGTCTAGTTGGCAGAATTTATTGAATTATAAATTATCTACTATCGCAAAAGTTTATTACAGGTAGAAACATAGTAAAACGGTGACTATATTCGTAGACAAGCACAATGTAATCGTTAAAAGAATGTATTCATTAAATAAATACAAACAATCTAGTGATCTTTTGTAGTACTACTTAGTTATTTCATTCATAACTCACATTTTACAAAATAGGTAAGTCTCATTTTTACCTGCTTTTCATTGTTGCTTTATTTGTTTTTGAATATGTAAAATAATTTTGTTGAGAAGAACTTCATAGAACTCGTAAAAATACTTGACGAAATAACTTATATATTTTTTCTTCAGTGATTCAAAGTGGTTTATCTTAAGTATGTCATCTTTTTTTATTGTCTCCTTTTTTTCTACGCAAAATCTTCGGTCAGCAGAACACTTAACTTCAGTAATTTTTATGCTGGAAAGTGAAACCACTGACCTATGTCTGGACGTCTTTGCCAACCCTCGCAATAGTTGTAATTAGGTAGCCATGAAACTCTTACTCTAGTTTTACTATAATAGAAGAAGTATAAAATTCGTTTGCCTAATCATCATCGTAGAACCTTCCCTACACTAATATAAAAAAGAAAATTTTAGTAAATAGCTGTGACACTAATTTTAGTAAATAGTTATTACAATAGTATCTCGTTGTGTTGTTTTAATCTATTCCATTCCAGTGGTGAAGGCTCAATACTTAAGGGGATTATTTTACATTTACTTAGAGTAGAAGAAAACTTCAATTAAGAGCATTTGGTTATCTTTATTTCCATCGCTCAAGACATCTCTCGAATTTTCTTTCTGGTGTGAAAGTATTGTCAGATCTTTGTTGTGAAATGAAAAGTTTCATTGTAATTACTTTTTAAATATTTTTATTTTATTTGGCACAGACCTGTTTCGTTTAATTATTAACCATATTCAAACGATGAAGGTTAATCTTATCAAAACGCAATTTTCTTGTCGTAAAAATGTATTCCCGGAACAATAGTGAGATGTTTAAACGTAACGAAATAAAAATGTCTGCGGGCGATTATCTGCTGTGTTTATCAAAATCACGTTTTTAATAATCTTAAATTCTATTGTATACAATATCTTCCTTCCCACAAAAAAAAACTCTTAAGCATACCTCTAATGATGTTTTTCGTGAAAAAAATATTTGCAAGCTGTATTGATTCACCTGGTGAATGTTAAGTGTATTCTATTTGTATTTGTGAATTAACAAGTCAGTGATGTATAACTATAATTAAAATCTTTGAAAGAGAAAATATTTTCTAATCAATTGATTATTAAAACGAAAGGTAAATAATTATCACATGTATAATAATCTGTGATTAAATTGAATTTATTTAAACATATTACTTAGGCGTTCAATGTATTAATATATTTTGCTTAAAATATAACCTTATTAACTATAAATATTTTCGATGGAATCAGCGATTGCTTCGTGGTAAATTTTATCAATACATTTAACAATTGGTGTTACTTTGCGTAGTTAGTCATTCGTGCATATCCGAATTATCTTCGGAACTGGTAAATATATCGTAACGGATATAAATTAAGGAATGATGGGAGTTAAGAGCTTGGAGATAAAAAAAAATAGCTATATATAATATTGAGCAAAATCAGACCGAATGTTTTACTGTAGTACTTGACGTGGCGCAGTTGGCTACAGCTACGGATGTCTCGGGTTCAATTTACGGTGAGGACAATTTTATGAATTGATCTTTCCATTGATTTATGGATTTCTATTCGTAGTCTGAGTGTTTGTGATGTCTAAAACTCCCTTCCACCTATCCGATCCTCAAAAACGGGGTGTAGCGAGAGGGATTAGCTAACCACTAGCCCTATCCTTTTATCCCTACTCTCTTCTAAAAAAAAAAGAGAGCTTGAGCAACTGAGTAACAAGTAGTTCTCAAAGAAAATTTTTGTTGAGATACCTGCATTAGGAGACCATATGCTCCACGTTGGGAGCGGACATGGAAAAAAAATATGTAATATTTGGTGGGTTCCTTAAGCATTAAGGTATAGTACAATGGTTTGATATCTGATAAGAACAATTAAATTGTACTGTACCTTATATATTTATGTCGAATCAATTTGGGTCAGTAACTAATTCTATAAATGGTCAGTAATCACGTGATCAGTTAATAAAATAAACGGTCAGTATTTTTTTGGTCAGTTATTTACTGACCAGAAAAATGAACACATAAAATGGAATAACCTAACCTAAAACATTTACTGACCGTATCTTTGATATTTACTTAACATTTTTATTTTTCTAATGACCGTTTTATGAATTTGTTACTGACCGTTTTTTTAATGTTTAGTGACCATAATTGAATTAGAAATTTACCAAATAATTAGTTGCCATTTAAATCTATCGAATGAAATTTTTAGATGAGCATTTTAATTACAAAATAACCACGAAAATAGTTTTCTTACAATCCATTAATTCGTTAATATAAAAATTGTTTACTGACAAAAAAAGCATGAAAAGAAAAAGTAAATGTGGATTGAAGAGTTTTTAATTTTTTTTAAAAATGTTTTTTCGATACAAAAGCTAAACCTGATACCGCCTGGTCAAGAGACCGTAACGCGTTACTTAAAAATAAATTTGATAATTACGTGGTTAATTTCTTTATTTTGCATTTTATTATGAAAAACGATAGAATTTTTTTAGAAATTAGTCAGTCTTTGCTGTTAGAAATGAGAGTCAATACCCTCGTTCTAGCAATATTAAATTTATACTTGGACACTTTTCTTTCAGAGTAAGTATAAATTATCTTCAAAACTCTATAAATGATACATGAATGATCTGTTTTTATAAATATGATGGGTTTCTAATTAAGAGCAGTCAGTTAACATAGGGATAAAAGCAACGACATATTTCATATGGATTCGACGGTATCTTTGTGGAGGTACATTTTTAATATTAAATTTAAATTGATTACTTATTTATTCCACCGGCTGTCTTACTAAATGTATTTCGTTTCTTGAAGAAGCATTTTCAGACCAACAATTTCGAAGTAACAGTTGGTCTGAAGATGCTTCTTAAAGAAGCGAAACGCGTTACAATTAGCAAACACAGCCAGTGGAATAACAAAGCCATCAATTTTAATTTTATATTTAAAGAAACGATGATTAAAAGTTTATCAAAAAGAGGTTTTAAAAGGGTTTCAGTATTAGTTAATTTCGTAAATAATTATTATCGATTGTTATTTTAATATAAAATTCTTTTAATGGCCTTGCTAATATGCAATAAAAGTCATGTTAAAGTAATGAATTCATCATTTTACATGCAGCTTGGTTATTTATTGAGGTTATATCTATAAAAAACGAAATGTTTAGTAACTGACCTATTGGTTAAAATAGGTAACTTTCTTGTAGTAAATAAACTTGGCATAGTTTTATTGGTCAACATAAAAATGCATTTTTAGTGAGGTTAAGATAGGTGAAATTATTACTAGGTAAACAATTTCTATTCTCAATAATATGCAAGCCGATATTAAGTACGAGTGTTTGACTACGTAAGCGTGTTAAAGGTTGGCCCACACTGAGCTGTGTAAACGTTCTAGTACTGAAGATACAGTGATGAGCAAACCATTTATAATTAAATTATGTTATTAATTAATTGAATCAGTGTTAATCAGTGTTATTTAAAAAACATTAGCTAAATACAATATTCTTATATATTTCGGTGATCCACTATTTACATGTATAATAATATATCATCGCTGTTCTGAACGAAAACACTAAATCGAAAAAATGACATAATATGCTAGTAATACCAAAACGTTCCTTATTTCGAACACTACCGTATGGAAAAAACAAACGAATTTTTATAAATTATACGTTTAATTAAAAAGTATTTTGTACAAAAATACTAAAGTACCAAATGAAAAAAGTATAGCATTTTAAACATTTAAAAAACTTCAAGGTTCAATTACTCAAAACCAGTATTTTTAAGGTAGTGTCTTCTTCTGGATCGGCGATATTATAGGGAAAACCAGATTTCACTCACGTTTTCCCGCTTTCTTGCGTGCGATTTATGTGTCCCATTTTATTTCAGTTCATATAATACCCTCTCTAACATATTTATTCCCCGAAATGTACGAATATCGATGAGATTTATGGATTTCTGTTCGAAGGCATGGATGTTTGTGATGTCCATATTTTTCGACTCTCTTCGAAACAAAGAGGTTGAGCAACTGAGTAACAATTAGTTCTTGTAGAAAAAATGTCTATTGAGATACTTCCAGTAGGAGGCCATATATGTTCCAAACTAGAAGCGGACAGGGTTATTAAAAAAAACTAATTAATTACTTGTTTTTGGAGATCATAAACAGTCCGCCTTAAATACAGTTTTTGAAACGTTGAGTATATATTTATTTTCAGTACAGGAAATGGTCTAAGAAAATTGCATGTGAATATCGTGTTAGTTGAAACGGTACAATATAATGGCTGCCGGGGCATCGCCGTGTGTGAAAAAACGCCTCAGCGTTGATGACAACTGGCTTACACTGTGTTGTGTACTTGCTAATTCTGTCAGGCATATTTTCGATTCTCATCCAAAAAGTAACGGACGGGTGTGACGATATAAGAAAAGTTCAAGGTGGTGAGGCAGGTAGCATTCCGATCCGAGATTTGACCATGTAAGAGCCAATCGTAGGGGAAACTGGGGACAGTTGTTCCTTGTGGAAGACAAGGTTAATTTAATTGTTATAACTACTATTTACGTTTTAAAAATAAAAATATTTTTTTTGTAATAATTTCACATGTTCATTATGATCAGGACAGGTTTCGTTCATTATGAAAATTATCAACTGATAAAAATACAATTATCACAGGGCTATTTATATAAAATTGAATCTTATGAAGCAGTACACACAAATTGTGTTTTATTTTTAAAATAAAGTGCCTTTTTCACGAAGAATTGACAGTTAACATCTTAAATCTGAGTACTATTTACGTTTTTTTCTTCTTCATATTGCAACTCCGATATCTGCACATGATTAGGACTAAATCATGTTATTGTTTAATGTTTCAGAAGCGTGTGGTCTGCAAATTCGGTCACAGACTGAAAACATGCGGGCGTCTTAAGTTAAAAATATAAATTCATGAAACGTAGTTTTAAAGCATATAATATTATAATATAGAGACAATTTAATTTTACTAAGAAATATATAAATAAACTGAATAGTTTTATTTTTTTTACCTCAAGATGTCGAGAGGTATAGATGACGTATTTTCAATTATCATTTAACTATATTCATATAAAAAAAAACTTTTTTATGATATATATTTATCTGTTGATAATGCTCGTGATGAACGAAACCCGTCTTGATCATTGAATAAATGTGGAAGTAGCACAAAACAAATTGTGTTCTATTTTTTAAATAAATTCCTTTCCACTAAAAAATAACAGTTAACACCTTAAAATTGAGTAATTTCTCAGTAGGGATCAGCTGTCCCCAGTCTCCCCTATGTAGTCTATGTATATATTATTTCACTTATAATCAATATCCTGTAAGTGTTATGTGGATGATGTACACGAGGATCGAATAATAAGAACCGATTACCTCTTTGGCACATGATTATTAATACATGAAATTTGCACACAGCAAATAGATGTAAATATTTAACTAATGAAATATAAATTTCAAGACCGAACGTTTTGCGATTCCAATTATTACAAGAATTTGTTTAGCTGTAATCGTAATTAATATCGGATCCGTATGCAAAATTCAAAATCATGGATTTGTTTTAAGCTCCGAAAAATTCCAGCTTGAAATTCTTTTTATAGTTCCTTTGAACAATTAAGTTGACATTTTACATAATTTTAATGCTAATTACAGTAAAAGGGTGTTTTTTAAAATATAAACTGGATTACTGAATTAATCATTAGTCTAAATCAGTATAAGATACGATTTTAATGATTTACTTAGCGGCTTATTAATAAATCAATAAATTTGCTTAAATTTAAATGACTACATTATTATATAAATACTAGTATAACCGTACCCGTCGTAGATGACGGTATTTAAATTGAAATACTGAAAGCCTAAAGTAGCTAGTATGTCAGAACTGTGTGTGTGCACTTCATAACATTTTATATATACATCGCGAACGCTTAGGTCATGAGAAAATTTCATAAATACATGTAATGTGTGATAGTAATAAAACGTCTACAAAGCGGTCTGGGCTATTATATATAAGATATAACTTTTCAAGATTTAGCAATCGTACATTTTTGCGTGTTAATATAATATTTATTCGTGGATGTCGAGTCCGTGGTGCAGTGATCAACGTCGTTGGCTACGATCAGGGATGTCTAATGTTCGAGTCCCGGTACAGACAATTTTATAAATTGATTTTTCAATCGATTCATGGATTTTTATTCGTAATAGCTTAGATTAACTGACCAGATGTCGTGTCCTAGCCTTATCCTTTAATTCCGACTCTCTTCGAAAAAGCGAAGTTGAGCTACTGAGTAACAAGCAGTTCTTGTAGAAAAACTTCTGTTGTGATACCTCCATTAGGAGGCCATATACAAAAAAAAAATATATTAATGTAGTCAATACAACTAAGATGTAAAACCCCTTAACAATGGGCTTCAATGCTTTGAATACTGTAAATGTGCTTGGAATTAGGTAGGTAATACACTAATTCAAGAAATGCTCATTTGATGAACCAATTCGGAAAATTCATATTATTAGACTGTGGAAAAAATTAAATATATTGTGTTTATAGGTTAATATTGACGTACATTTTAAACCAATTCTTCCTTTTGTTTTTCATATTTAACAATAATGTCACAAATACCTGAAAGTAGAAATGAGATGGCTGACTGATTGATAACAGTAATGACAAGTATTTCTTAGTGAGGAAGCACAGTCATCAACATGTCATATTTCTTTGAATGGTAAGCATTACCATTTCAAGGAAATTGGAATGTTAATTCATCAATAAAATATCTTAAAGCTGTGTATTAGGACAATCGTGAGTTGGAAAAGAATTCCTATCCATTAAACTTTCCAAATATGTACCCAAAATCACCATAGAAGAGAAGCTATTGTTTTTAATTACCACGGTGGGTAAAAAAAAAGAAATAGCAGTTTATTATTATAGACCACCATTTAAGTAAAATCTGGCATTGTAAATAATAATTTATTTTGCATTGATACACGTTCTAGAGCGGTCAGGTTGGATACATGTTTCGATTTTATTACGAGGAAATTTATTTCGAGACGCATTTTTTTTGATCTTTTTTATCGCGAAAGTCTACGGATCATTTTTTCGTTAAAATAAAGCGAATAATAGTGTTTTTAGCGTTTTAAAAACTGTCAAATTGAACAACGTAATAATTTTTATACGTATTTGTAAATAACATCAAAGTGTACAAATGATATTTAATAAGTTAAGATTTTCTTAAGAATTGATAACATATGTTTCTGCAATGCATAAATATTTTATTAACTATCCCATCTCCCAATATGGAACATATGGACTTCTAATGAAGGTTATATCAACGGAAGTTTTCATATGATAACTAACAGCTTATTAAAATATACGCCATATCATTTTGCACTTTTTACTACATTGATACGCTTTCTGTGTAATACATAGCGTTTCCTAGAGCCGGACCTTAGAGCTAGAGCGCAAAGTTATACGGCATCTATCGTACTCTTTTAAGCTAATCACTCTTACTATTTCCCGTTTATTAGGATTGAGTGGGAGGAACTTTTAGGCAGATTCGTCACAGACATTCATGTCTTCTAACATAACTTCATAAATCAATGGTTCGTACTTACTGGGATTCGAAATCGTAAGCACTGTAACCGAAAGCCACGACGTTGACCATTATTTGATTACTAATTCAACCACAAAGAGAAGTTTTAATTATTTTATAAAAGTGGATCGACTATTTTTCTGAAGTAATTGTTTATTTGTAAAACTAATCGTCTGTCTGGACACTCCGTTGTAATTTAGTAAACACAATTTCTTCAAAACCTATCGAATATTATTTGTTCCTGTCAGACGTATCGTCACCTTGGGTAAACAAGATTCTATCTGCAAAAACTAAAACTGTTCAGGAGAAGCAATTAAAGAAAACGTAACTTTCTGAATGAAATACACTTGTATGTTGTATGCATCCACATACGCAAATGATAGAGACAACAGCTTTACTTACTGTGATTTCCTTCACGCGGTATTTCTATTTATGTAGATATAACATTTTTCTAATTTGAATTTTGATGAATTTACGGACAATTGTAAAGTTTTTTAAAATGCAGATAGGACCGAATTTTGAATACGAATAAAACCGCATTAAAAAGTGATTTTGTGAAAAAACCATAGATGAAACCATTTTTACCCAAAGTGGTGGAGAGATTTAAAAATTTTAATGATATAATACCACCATTATTTTATATCTGCAGGTATTAAAATATACAAAAGAAAACAAAACAACGCCGACGGGTATATGTGATTAAATGTGGAGATAAGTGAGTATATGTGCATAAATTAAGCTATCCAAATGACCAATAATTATGCGATGAACTTTCATCAAAAAGTTAGTGAAATTGATTTTAGAAAGCTTATAATTACAAGTGATCGAAAAGCCGGGAGATATGCTCAAGAAACTTAAAGTTATAGTCTTTGTTCTAATGATGTAACTTAGTGTCCAAATATAATATATTTACATTTTTATTTGGCGTCTGCATAACAGGTCACCGAGTGGAATGAATAAAGTTTAAAAAAAAATACAAATAGCTAAGCGTAAGTAATCCCGATCCATCTACAGTGGACGGACGTGGAATTTGGATTTGTTCCTTTATATGTAGAAATGAGTCTGAACTAACGTGTCACCTCTGTCCTTGTCTAGAAGTTCATTAAAATTCCTGACGCAACTGATATCCTTCAGAGGAATGTGGATGTAACGTTATATTGAATGATATTATTTATTGTGAGGCATAACCGAAAAAGAACTGCTCTAATACCCATGCAGTGTTTTTTTAAATATTTTAATTCATATTTACACAATACACAATTGATACTTACGTCATTATAATATCTGTGGGTAAAGGGAGAAGGAGTTAAGACAGCTATATAAGATAAAGCCGCTATTGTAGATTTATTGAGCGTTAGAAAAGTGTAAATTAATTCTTTCCAGAATATGTGTTAGAGGGTTCCATGACCAAGCAGAAAATGTAAAAAATGTATTTCAGAACATGTGACATTGTCGTACGGGACCGCTGGGCGGTTAAAGGTTAACCTACCTGCGTATCTATTTTGAAAGTTGGCATATTGTAGTTGTTAAACAAACTGATGCAATTACTGCGTACGTACGCTGTGTTTGATCTCTGAATATTACTACCGTATCGTAGAAATTGAGGAATTTGTAAATAACACTTTACACTGCCGGTTGTAGGTAGTAAGTAAAGATGTCAGGTAACTATAGTGCATACATATTGTGATAAAAACACGTAATTATGAACTCTTTATTACTCATATTTCATTAATTTAATCAGACCAATTTCCTAAATAACCCGCAAATGTGTCACATTGGTGACTGGTCTATAAATAAATACTTAGATAAATAGAAATATCTCAATTTCTTCGAATTGTCGAAAGTTGTGAAAGCAGCTGTCACTGCAGTAATGTGATCGAAGGTTTGGCAGAGGCCGCAAAGAAAATGACTACATCAATAGAATAATAATGTAATTGAAATTCGTGAGTCATAAACCACAATAATCATTACAATGCAGGATTAAATACAGTTATTCCCATAAACGATTAGAATATTTGCAGGCACAGTCATGCATATAAAAACAATATGAATAAATTGCCGCAGGCATTGAAGGAAATATTTTATTCTATATGAAAGTATTATCGAGAAAATACAACTTTACTATCGCTTTTAGTTTGTTCACTACAAAATTATTACTTTTAATTAATATTTGAAATGTGGTAAGATTTTCAAGTTGGCGATCAAATGAAATTTCGATATAATGTCTCAGGGACCGATATGTTTTAATGATAAGGTCGTTTCGCCAGTGCTCAGCGAGTTAAGCGACAGGTGTACTTTCAAAAGAGATTCTGAGTCAATGAATGATAAAACATATTTTTTTCGCTGTTATTCCATTAAACAATGTAACCAACTTAAAATAAAATAGTTAATATTGTACCAAGCATAAAATAATAGAAGTTTACAAAAAAATGTCAATTCTCCCAGTAGTCGGCCCCCAAAATCCAATGGTCGGCCTTCCGTTGCCCAGGGTTCGGCCATCACTATGAAACTTCATAAATATCGCCAAATAATTTACTGATAGACAGAACAATAAAACACATAATCTCCATACAACATGAATTTGTCGAAACTTGCGAAGTAAAAATGTGCTTTTTTTAATAGTGTATTGCATCACATAGGTCAGTATAGTGTTGATATACATTGGCAAATGGCAAGACTACCTATATGAATTTAAAAAAAATCTGTTTTTCTAAATATATCCACCATTATTTAAGTTTTAAGCTCAAAGGGCCGACTTTAGGAACAAGCACCCTATTGCTTTTTGAAATAAAAAATATGTCAAAATATCAACAAAAATCATTTTTTACCACGTCCATTCCAAATGAAGAGCATATTGTCTCGTAATGGAGGTATAGCAACAGAAGTTTTTCTACAAAAACTGCTTGTTACTCAGTTCCTGAACCTCTCTTTGTCTAAGAGAGTAGGGACAGAATGATAGGATTTGGGCAAGAATTGTGGTTAGCTAATCACTATCGATACGCCTCATTTTTAAGATTGGATGTATGGAAGGGACACAAACATCCATGCCTACGATAAAACGATTGAAAATACTACTTAAAATTATGTACATATTATTGTATTCAACTGTGAGGACCGTACTAGTTTCGGAAGGACAATCTGTTATTAAACCAGGTCGTAGAAATAATATACTCAATATTCTATTATTGATGGTAATAACTAAAAACATACGCCTTGAATTTAATCGTGTGAAATATTTGATATTTACAATACAAGGAGAATAACGAACTTTACTGATAATTAATTAATTACTGTTACAATACGACGCATCTACCCGTGACCGTCTTTGAGTGAGTGATCGACTGACATCACCGAGCGAGTCATGTTCTATGCAATATGTAATCGTAAGGCGACTCTATTGAGATGATAACATAGGAAAGAACAGAGATTTAACTAATCTGGAAATAATAATATTAACACGATTCTATAAAGAAACATATAATGAAGCCCTTCCGTAAATAAAACATTTAATTTGAAGAGTATTAATAATCAAAAAAAGGTTTTTACCTCGTTTATAGTAAGCGGTTTATTTGTTTAATGTTATGTTTATTTAAAGCATTACAGAGTTTTGTAATTCTATTGGGACCCTGTAAGACCCATTTTCATAATATTATATTCTTTAATTCGCTCTCGACATATCGTCGTATAGTGGCAGAAGGCATTAAGTCAAAAACCCTTGTTTTATGATAATCGACTATTAAGAAAATCATGAAATTTAAATATCTTACCCATTATTTTTTAAACTAAAAACTTTATGAGATTCGCGAATCATTTACGAATGCCATTTAAGTATTAGTAATTCTTTTTATTGAAATGTTAATTATAATTTTTTGCAACTAATAAACGGAGAATGAAATTGACTCGATTCATATTGATTTCTTACAATGACGTAACAAATACAAGGAATATGGCTGAGCTTGTTTTGCATTCATAGCTCAAAACAGTCGATTTTCGACTAATCGCCTTCTGCCACTATATCGCCAAAATTATTGTTCATGCTTTTTTTATTATTATCTCTGATGAAATTGTGTGAATTTCAATCAGTTGTCTTTTCTGTATCTAAATACAGTTGTTACATCACGTAGACAGGCTGATCTAGTCACGCGACTCAAAATTGCTTACATTCGTATTAAAAATTATACAATAAGTGTCAAACAAGTGTATTCAAGATTTATAGGCAATACTATGACAAACTTGTTAATATTAGATGTACAATATTGTACGGAGTCTGCTGAGAATGATAAAACTAAGAAGTAGACGAGACTCATATAATCGTACCCTAGAACCGAACTGTATTAACTCTACACTTTGTCAAAAGTATATAAAATATTCATATTTATTTTCTAATCGTCGACGATAAAACTTCTGTCAAAACTGTAATACAGAACGACAAGCACATTTAAACAAAATTAAAACGGCTCTCTTGAGAAGTTTGAAATATTAAAGATTAAATACAATTTGGTTTAACGGTACATATATGGATATATAAATACGAAGTGTGAACAATTCATTATGACGTCATCAAATTAAGAGGGTTGAATACGATATATAAACAAACATTTGAAGTGATATCGTAAGCCACAACATTTTTTCAGAGTAAGTTTATCTGGAGATTAATGCTACGGATAGTAATGAAAATTCTGATTTATTAATGATGGAGAAAGATATGTACATACTACGTACATAAGGTAGTTAGTAAAATAAACAGAAACTTCTCGCCGACCCAAATGGGATTGAATATTATAAAACCTGATATGCCGGTCTCGCCTGTTTCGTCCAACGCATCATAAGTTTCGAAAGAGTCTGCCTACGAGTCGCTAAGCGGATGTTGGTGGAGTTTATACTACCGACACACAGCGAGAGATTATAAACGCCGCGCCAGAAACGGCACAAGTTAAAAATGAAGAATATTTTAAACTGCTATACTATGTTGTCCAATGTGAACATAAATCTATACTGGTTTACGAGTTAAAGACAAGAATGCTTAAGTATAAAAAGAGAATAATTATGAAGAAATGGTTTTCAGCTATTCGTTAACTATTTTAATTGATATATTACAGTGCTAAGAATTCAGTTATTAATATGGAATTTAAGAAACGTTCTCAACAATATTGAAATAAATACATGAATTAAGACTTCGTAAATAAGTGGATAGAATATCGAAGTATTTAGTTCTACTATTTTTGTAGAACTAAATACGTTAATATTTTATAATATTGTAGTATAATAATACCAAGTAAATGGCTAGTCAATTATTACATAAATAAGGATACGTAATGATGAACACAAGAAGATAATTAATAAAATATAGTTAACCTGTAAGAAAAAGGTTGTAATTCCATAAACTAAAATTTCATGTCATAACGCAAAAAAACCGTCACTTATTTGTAATAATTGATTACAAAAATAAAAGAAGTAAAAATTTCAATATAATTACCAGTTTTAGTGAAGTTATGAGCTTTTCAATCTAGGCCGATGACATTTAGCTTCTGCCTACATTGGATTTTGAATGAAATACTTTGTAAAAATTAATATTAAAATGTAAAAAAATATTTTATTTTCTTCTACGATTTCTTTGTACATACGGTTTTGAGAAATAAACACAAGTTGCAATATTTTGGAACTGAAATAATCAAAATATTAAAAGGTAACCATTTTAGTACACGCTCTTTCTGAAACGTCGATATGGTAAAATAGGGAGGAACTTGTGAAGGCGGGGGAATTTTTTAATTTGTTGAAACTGTTATAACAACTTTACTTATATACAGTTATAGTATATTCATTGGTCGATTTATTGTAAATATTTTGACAACGCGCGTACTAAGTAGAAATGAATTTTATTTTATAGCAGTCGAATCTTTGATTGTGACAATAAACACAGACAGTTTTTATATTACATGCTTTCGATTTATTCAATATTGCGAAATTGCGCAATAATGTGAAATAGAATAATAAAGTTATTATTTTGTTTTAATTAAACGGTACTATATTTAAAGTATACCTACACCGGTTCTGAACTTTGCAAATTGAAAAACCGTTTGTGTTTTTTACAATTCTATTCTGGCTTTTAAAATTATTATTTTTGTTTTATTACTTCTACTCAATTTATTGAAAATAATATTGCGGAATGTATTTTTGAACATTTACGTAATAATTAAATGTCAGCCGTTCAAAATCTTTTGAATAATACAGTCCCGATTGATAGTCGATTTGAATAATAATTTTTAAATGCTTGAGACACACTATTGTCTCATATATTAAAAACGTAGAGATTTTTGTGTATTATAAATATTTACAAAATATTGTTGCTTGTAACAATAATACTATTAAGAATTGTCGCATATATAAATTGCTTACATAACAATCTGGCAATAATAAGGATAATATAATGAGAGTCCTTCGTAGTTGAGTGCAGGTAAAACATTTACAGGTAGATATAGATACACAACAAAAAAACATCCTCCCACTCACCTGATCGTTTCAAATATCCTGGAAGCCTTACGGGGAATCCGGCAGATGCCACCAAAGCAAAATAATAATATCCACAAGAGTTAGTTCACACAAAAAGTTATTACGAAGACACAAAAAAATATGACTTTAATTGAACTTAAAAAGATAAATTAAAACACTTTTAAATGAGGCTGTAGCGCCAATTAACTGTTCGCGATTGCAAGGTTTTTCACGACATTGTAATGTAAGCAAAGTTAAAGCCCACGTAGTCGGTTATTGAAAGAAAGATTAATAACTGCACACTTAAATAATTAATATGACACAAAAGTTACACAGTTAATTGAAAAGATGTCACAAATTCGATGTCGAATCGTTGAATGTAATATTTATTGATGGAGGTGTTTGTACTTCGGAGCTTAGGTTACCCTAACCTAAAAGATGAAGTGACGTCAGCGTCTTACGTACGGTTAGTTTGACCGCCTACCCCGCGACGTGCCGCCTCGGTACTGAAGCTCGTTCTCTGGCCAACAAACCAGACAGGTAGTAAAATCTTTCTACAATAACCTGTATACCAGGCCAGCTGTACCGGGTGAATGCAAAGTAGAGGGGCAGCTGGAATTTTCAAATTAATTAATATTTTACAAAACTTTCACACCATTATAACGAAAATAAAAGATAAGCTACATCAACAAAAATGTATTTATGATTATTATACGGAAGAGCAAATAAAGTTTGAAAATTGATTTAAAATTTTACTATAACAATAAAAAATATCAATATTAATATAAAGATTGTTTCAACTTCAACACTGATTTCATTATGCTGATTTGATGTGGTCAGCCATCGTCCCTCTCGGGTATTGAGTTTTTTTTGTTTTTTTATTAAAATGATCCCATTTGCAAGTTTTATCATCTATCAAAAAACAAAAATTCACGCAATGTTAAACTCCGAAAAAATCCACAAAAATTACAAAATGTCAGCGAAATGAAATAACTTTTTAAATTTTAATCACATATATATTTTTAACCATATCCGCTCCCTATTCTAAGCATATGGCCATCACGCGGTTCCTCAAAGCTTCTCTGTCTCTCGCCAGTCTCTTTGCTTCCTCCCAGGTCATCCCAGCGTCCCGTAGCTCTGCCGAATACATCCTACGGATGGTCATCAGCGGTTATCCTGGTTGACAGAAACCATCTGGTTGGTAGAAGAGACAGACAGGGTTAAGGCTGCCTTGGGGCATCCGTAGCAAGTGTCCATCGTCGCTTTTTATTTTGGACGTAATAAGAGGCTGGTCCGTCCACTCTCTTACCTTCGAGTTCCTGACAAAATCAAACCACCGACCGATGTTGACGACGGATTATGATGACGGATGAATAGGTGGTTCTCGATCGGAGGTTGGCTTCAGACAAATAATTCTTCAAATTGGGATTATTGAGATTTTGTACACTTCCATGTATTTTGTCACTAACAACCCGGGTTTCGCCTATCGGCATCTTCAGGAATTCGTGCGCTCGAATGCCTGAAGATGCCGAAAGGCGAAACCCGGGTCGTTAGTGACAAAATACATGGAAGTGTACAAAATCTCAATAATCCAAATTTGATATTGAAATTCCACCAAGCACCCTCAGTCGATGTCTTAAATTATATAAATATGGAAATATTATCTTATATTTATGACTACTAGAATTTTTTGATTAGCCAGTTGAAAGTATATAAATGTAAATGACATGAAATAATATCCATGCAATTCTGTGTTTTTTTATAAAAAACAGTATTACTTGGAATGAGTTTAGTGAATACATAAAATTCCCCAACTTTGTCTTGTGATCCCATTGTTGATCCTGTAATGTGAATAATGCTTTAGGACTTTCGCCAACGTTGTGGGTTCGTGGGCTTGAGATTTTCGGAGTGAAAACATTCATAGAAAGAAATTCACGAGAAATTTGTCAAGATTTGGTTTTATGAACTCTAGTGTACAGAAAGTTAAATAATAATGATAGGAAAAGATTTTTTAAGAATTGAGTTCCATTCGCTTTCCATAGGACGGCGTGAACTCTTTGAATGCTTTGTAATTTGTCAGAGATGCAACCAAGTCGGCATGACTAACTGGGCCGACAGATCTGACTGAGAGTCGTATCGTCCTTTTCCCGTTCGTTGTCCATGTCTGGACATCCCTAAAGAATGTGATGAGCGTCCCGAATCAAATGGCCCCATTTACATATTGGACTACCTACCAACTGATTGATGCTAATAAATAGGGTGAATAGCTAATTACACAGATATTACTAACTCCATCCTTCTTTTGTCACTCTATCCGAAGAGACAGTTTGAGCATCTGACCTTCAACCAGTTCTCGCATGAAGTCTTGTCGAAATTCTCCATTAGAAATTACATATGCTCCGCTTTGAGAGCGGGCACGGTATTAAGAATAGATTCATAATAAACATACTGTACACTTACTTATGCGTACGGTTCTGTCTTTGTACGGCACAACTGGTGGCCAGATACGTGTACGGCGGTTCTTGCTTTTAAGATACTCAACCTGAATGAAAGCTCTCGAAATATTAGGAATTGAAAGGAAGCAACTTTCACAAATAATAATAAAAATTATAGTAATTAGTATAAACACAATTATCTTTGAACCCTTTAGGATTTACTTTTACTTTAAATGGAGAACACTAAATAAGTCAGAAGTAAATTTAGTTGGAAATGATATTAACATATTTTTAAAAGATTTATTCGAAAGGACAGGTAATGTTCCAACATTGGGTATCGCAGAATTGCAAAGTCTTATTGTTTAACATTTAAATTATTTGTTATATCTTAAACTACAATGAAAACTAATTATGTTTACATAATAACAATTTGTTATCAAAAGTAGGTGTTGATATTATTTTTAATTCATGAGAAATTACTTTAATGTTCTTACATTCTGTTAATTTTATTTGATTCCTAGGAAAAAAATCGTTTAAGTATAGTTTTCATTGTCTTTTTTATAAGTGGCCTTGTTTAAATGTTACTTTTTTTACCATGTTTGCTCCTAACGTGGAGCATATGGCATCCTAATGGAGATATCTCAAAAGAAGTTTTCTGCGAGAACTACTAGTTACTCAGTTGCTCAACCTCCATTTTTTCGAAAAGAGTAGAGATGTTTCTTGAATCAGTTGCAAACAATTTACTAATCTGATTTTCAAATAAATTGTGAAATAGTTGTAATAGACATAATGCAATTTAACTTTGTAAATATTATTTTCATTATTCAAAAATTAAAATATAACGTGAGACGTGGAGAAAAGATGCGTGTCTAATGAAAATAGTTATTAATTTTTGTCAAAGTAACCATGTTGGGTCTATCGTAAATGCAGATACGATAAAATGTTCATTTAAATCAACTGTATTGAAAATATGATTGAAATTGAGCACCAACATAAAACTGTTGAAATTTTAACTATTTGTAATTGTCGTAACAGTTTTTTTTCAGTAAAAAGAGAAATCGGTCCAGATTAATTAAAATATATTTTTTTTATCTAGTTACGGCTTTTCATCAAGGATTGATAGTAAACGCCCTTCAAGTGCAATGCATTTGAGATCAAGAAGATTACTTACTACACAAAATATTATTGTTTTTTTACTGATTGAATTTTTTCGTTTTTCAGATAAGCAAATAATGTATATTTATTATGCGGAAGAACAAGTTCGTTAAAATATTAACAATAATTAGACAATGATAAATATACTTTTGCATTTGTACCTGTCCTCTTTGGTCTACTGTAACATTCATTACAAAAGCACCGTGAAAGAAACTATCAGTCGACCTCTCACAAAACGAACGTCACATTTACGTCTCTTTCTTATTCACCAAAAATTGAAGTACAAGACAAAACCAGCAATAAATTTAACAGTCTTTGACTATTTATAGAACAACTTTTGCTAAAATTCTTATGTCCTGACGTACACACGAATTTTTAAGTTTTCCAAAAACAATATACAAACAACGATATACCTGTCCTTTTTTAATGACTGTTTATTCAAAATAAGAAAGAGATAGACGATGCTTTGATCAATCAGGCGTAAAATCGAACGATATAGTTTTATAGGTTGAAGCCAAATATATTATGATGTTGATAAAAATATTTTTATCTCATTTTGGCGTTACGTTATTTGATTGTGAGGGAGTAGCTAAGATGTTTTATGGTTAGGTTGTTTCTTGGAGTGGCTGTTGTGTCTTACAGTAATAATTATTTCGCGAGTTGCATTCCAAAAAAACTGCGGTGGTGTTTTTGGCGGTTAACAAGTTCTTTCCATCATACTTTTTATGCTAATGTCTGTTGACATTGGGGAATAGGTTTGCGATGCGGGTTGAAGCTTCAGCCTTTGCGAGCTTATAATGAACAAATAAATGTTTGCATAAGAATATAATGTGTGTAGTATGCAGAATATATTGCACGAAGAATATTTAAACTTTAGGATCTAAAAACGTGACATATTTTCATGTCAGGAATCTAATTAAAATTTTTGAGATGACAGTACAAAAAAATAGGGATTTTATAATCAGAATAATTTCTGGGAGACTTGCGTTAATGTGTTGGCATTTTTTGAATTGTTGAAATTTTATACATATTCATGTATTTCGTCACTATGTGTCACTGTGTGCTCGAATACCTGAAGATACCGAAAGGCGAAACCCGGATCTTAAGTGATAATTTATAAAAGGAAAAGTACAACATCTAAACAATTCAAATTTGATATTGAAATTTCATCAAGCATCCTCAGTCGATATCTTAAATTATATCAAGGTGTTGTTTTCACAACAAGAAGAAATCTATTTTTTATAGAACTGTGCATAATCATTCAAAAAAACCGTGACAAGATTTGAATAATTATGATAGTATAAAATTAATCAACAAATGACGAGAAACTAGTGCCAAAACTCCCAAATGAAATTTATCAAAATGTTTACTTTTAAAGATTCATAATCCTGGAAGAACGGGAAGGTTTTCAGTGTCAATTAATGCAATTAGTTCAAGTATGTATTCGAGTAGATCTGGCAATTCACATTCTGAGCCCTATAATACTGTAGTAAATTACATATGACAATACCAAACCACGGTATATATGTAAAAAAGCGACGATGGACATGGGTTACGGACACCCCAGTGGAGCCTGATTCCCGCCTGTCTCTTCTGCCAAAAAGATGGATTCCGTTACCTTGGAAGGTCACTGATGACCATCGATATAATGTACTCGGGAGATCTACGGGACGCTGGGATGACCTGGGAGGAAGCACGAAGGGCGGAGGACAGAGAATTTTATCTGCATCGTGTGGTGGCTATAAGGTCTGCGTAAGTGCTTAGATGGTTAAGAATTTGTATTCAAGAGAACGGGTGTCTGAAGTGATTTAGCTACAATTATGCATTCTTGCATTATATGTCAAGGGCCATTTAGCGAAATATTTTTGATATACTCTATAATGAGTCCATGTACTTTATTTAAGATGTAGAAATTCATCCCTTATGAACCTAATATCACAATACGTTAAATGAAATATTACTTTTGAAGAATGTGTGTCTAACCCTTTTAATTTAAAAAAAAAAAAAAAATAGTTAAATAACGCTTACAATTAAATGCACTTTTGTTTAGATCACATATTATTCACTTTCATAAAAAACAGTTTTCACTTATAACAAATACATTCCACAAAAAACAAATTCTTTCACTAAAAATTAAGTGATCCCACATAACAAAATATATTTTAACACTGAAGAAATATATTACACTTACGAAAAAATATTTTCAGTCAATATAAATACTCACACTTTGAAATCGATAGTTGCACGAAGCTGTAATGAAATGTCACTTATTCTTCTACCCTATATTAGGCCGCACATATTGTCTTTGCTCCAAGTACTAGAATACATTACACAAACCGAACCAGAGCATTCCAAAGATAACTACCACAACTTAACTCACTTTGTTAAAAGAATCCGTGACTAAGTGGAAACTATTAAAATCAAAGTTTGAGTGTACTAAGTTAGTACTATCTAATCCAAATCAAAGTGCAAACAATCGAAATAAAAGTTCAAGTGTATCAAGTGAATACTATCTAACACAACTATTTATAATCGTTAAATAATTATATACCTACATATAAGAGAGTGACAGTTTGTCAATTGTTTTCTATTTCTGACATTATTAATGGATATAACAGAGAATATCTTACTCGTGATGTGTACATACATCAACGCACAGTAAAGAGCAAAACCCGAAACCTCAATAAAAAGAAGATAATGTTTACAATATCATCACTCGTAAATATTTTATGTGCTTATCACTTGAATATGTCATAATTCAGTTATGGGCTCGAATCCACAATTGGGAACACTTATATATTGATTTTTCAATTGATTTATGGATTTGTATCGAAACTCTTTGATATTTTTGATGTAATCACCCATTTTTAAAACCGTATTCAATTCAATAAAAATAGCGTCAGAGTCATAAGATTACCCAGCCAAATACTAGTAATTTATTAACCTCATCTTTCTATACTTATTCTCCCCAAAAAGAGAGGTTGAGCCACTTCCTTACAACTATCTCTCGTGGAAAATTTCATCTTTAGAATTGATCATTAAGAAGTTGATACCATCGGTATAATGTCAGTACGAGTTTAGTAAAAAAACACTGTTTTTGTATATGAATGTAGATATATAGATTTCAACGCATAGTGTGTCACCCATATTCGACATTTTTTGACGTAATTTGAAGTAATATGTATTAATTCAATTACATTTTTTCGTTGGATTTGACATAAGCTTTGTGGAAATTCATTTTCATTATAAAATTAAAATGTATAACTAAGTTATACCACTGGCTGTGTTAATAAATGTGACACGTGTTTCGCTTCTTTAAGAAGCATCTTCAGAATAACTATATCGCAAGGTTATTTACTTCTAAGATAACCAATGATCCTGAATTCGAATTTGAATCATTGTTTACCTTAGATATAAATAACCTTGCGATATAGTTAGTCTGAAGATGCTTATAAAAGAAGCGAAACACGTGTCACATTTATTAAACACAGCCAGTAGAATAATTTATCAATTTTAATTTTATAATATAAAATTAAAATTACAATTACATTCAAAGTTATTCGTGACAATAAAACTATAAATAACTAAATAATTTTTAATACTTGGATCATCGAGGAATTCCAAGAGAGGTTAGTTTAATATATAATGGTGGTAGTGTGTAAAAAGGAATGTTTAAATTTCACGATTATGAAAAATACAAATTATCTCGAAACAGGGGTTTTTTTTGACTAAACACCTTCTGCCATTATAACGACGAATTATACACATTCCACATATTATTGAAAAAAAAGTATGCCATAAAATTAGTTTCATTTTAATTTAAATGTTTAATAAAACCGCGATTTAACCATACGTGACTAATTTATTTTTGTACAGCATAATGTTAAAAAAATTACATTTATTTGATTATAAATAATTTCCCTAGAACTACCTGCATATACCTGCTAAGAAAAAAAACTATACTTTATTCAGAAGATATAATTAAAAGTAGTTGCTATCTACCACTGCGGTAAAACCAAAAATAAAATTCGGTCTCTACCAAGAATATTATAATTAGCTCGTACTGTGGTGCAATAAACCTGTTTCAAAAGTCCGTGGACTGGTGTATTTCTAAAAACTTAAGGTGATAAATAATTAGCACCTGGCCCTAAGTCCCGTTAATGCTGAAGGGATTAGCGTTTTGCAGTTATAAAAAAAATAAGGGATTTGCTATTTTATCTTTTCTCTCTCAGTAATTATTTACTACTGTGATTAGTGTAGTTATACAGAATTTAGTCAATCCATAATTATGTCAAGCTGAGATAATGGCACTTTTGCAAATATTTAAATGAAATTAAAAATGCCTGATTTATTATTTATATGATAGATATAGCAAAAATTGAATTTTATTTCTAATACATGTAGAATATAGCCAATTGACTGACTGTTTTATATAATATCCTTCTATTTATTTTAATTGTAAAAAGAATAGTGTGACTGTTACCGAATGCCTGGTTTATATGATCAGCACAATATTTCCAGTGTTTTATTCAAAGAATATATTTTTCAACCTAGCTATTTTCAACAAAACCTTTAATAAGCCTTCACGCACCTAATCTATTATATATTTAATTGGATTAGGTACTTTCTATCTCAAACTGGTTTAGCATATAAATTGTTATCTATACATTACCGACAGGTTGTATTTTGTACAACATGTGAAACAATGTAAAATCACCGTAGATTAAATATATATTGTAATAGTTTTCTCAAATTAATTATCAGACACAATACAATGTCTCATCTGTTAAATATTACCTTAATTTATTTCTGATAAACTGATACCTTTTATTTATTAATCTTTAATTAAAATGTCGGGTACGTGGTGCAGTGATCAAAGTACAAAATAATTTATGCTAATATTTTCTATGGATTCGACGGTAACTTTGTGTAAGTTCATTTTTAATATAAAATTAAAATTGATAACTTAGTTTTCCACTTGGTTTATCACTAACGTCACGTGAGTCTGAAGATGCTTCTTAAAGACGCGAAATGCGTCACGTTAGTGATAAACCAAGTGGAATAACTAAGTTATCAATTTTATATTAATGTATGCTATTTTACTAATTATATTTCTTAATCATCAAAAAATACTTTAAGAACCAATTAAAGAATCTTAACTCATTAATAATTGTTGATATACTTCATAAAAGAAAACCACTATTTTCTAAACATTCACGCTGGCACCTATTAATTTTCCCAAAGATACTTAAAAGGTTGCAGAAAAATTAATGTAAACCTAGAATAGCATCTCATATGTACTAATAAAACATGTAATTTTCGAAGATTGGCTATTGATTAAAATATAATACTTAAAAAGGACAAAACTAAAATGTTCAACGATGAGCTGAGGCTCGAATCTTGACTATTTACCAAATGAATCATCACGCTGGTTGGAAACTAGTAGTTATTTAGTAAAATCTAATTTATTTATATGTAAGTAATTAAGTGGTTTTTATAATTTATTTAATTAAAATGACAAATTTATATCCGGTACCCTAAAATTAATTGTATGTATATTTAAAGCATGTTGTTTTACTGATGAATTGAAAATTGTTGGTGTGTCGGGTTCAAATTCTGGAACGGACAGTTTTTTAAACTGAATTTTTAATCGATTTATTTATTTCTATTCTTAGGCTTGGATGTTTGAGAATTCCGCTTTTACCCGTCCGATCTTTAAAACGAGTAGCGTGAGTGATAAGCTGACCACTCGTCATGTACTAGCTTTATCCTTGTATCCATACTGTCTTCAAAAAATAAAGGTTATGCAACTGAGTAACAAGTAGAAAACTTCTTTTGAGATACCTCCACTAGGAGTCCATATGCTCCACATTGCGAGCGGACAGGATAAAAAATATTAAGACTTGAAGCATCATTAAAGTGAAGTGAAGTGAGTTAAGTAAATACAGGCTGCAAAATTATTTTATTGTATAAATAGGTTAAAATAAATAAATTGTAAATTAATATAAGAGTTCATCAAACTATAATTTCCAATAATTTTCTTTGCCATTTTATCACTTACAATACGCCGTATTCACTTCTCGAGTGCTCAAATATCTTCTGGTTTGATATAGGTTAAGGAGAGAAAGATGAGTTCAGGAAAGAGTTGTCTTTTTGACAGAAGAGACAGGCGGGAATCAGGCTCCACTGGGGTGTCCGTAACCCATGTCCATCGTCGCTTTTTTACATATATATCGTGGTTTGGTATTTTCATATGTAATTTACTACAGTATTATAGGGCTCAAAATGTGAATGGCCAGATCTACTCGAATACATACTTGAACTAATTGCATTAATTGACAACTAATGAACTTCCTGACGTCCCGATTGCAGAAATAATTAGTGTAAAAAAGGCTGAAAATGATATAAAAACCACTGTGATATTGGTAAACAATCAACATTTGAGTGTGTCGAATCGAGGATTCATCGTCAATAATTAGAAAATAAATATAATATTTTGGAACCAATATTGTTGAATATAATTAAATCTAGAGGGAATTATCATACTGTGTTTGTCGTTATCTCTCACCTCTCAAGTTCGTAAAATAGAAATACGATGATTTTAAAATACAAGATGGAACCGAAAAATGTTAAAAATAAATTAATGTTACTTCATGGCTGTCGGTGTACTATTCGTAAGTAGTTATGCATTTTTATGGTCGGATATGCAAAGCATTTTTAACAGTTACCTGTAAAGTTATTCATTTCTCTTTGAATACTAAGTGGCCCCTTCATATGATATGAAGTCATAATTTTCTACAACGTTAGAGTTATTAAATTTATTATAGAATTATATCTTGCGTACGAAAGAACTTCTAACGGATACTTATATGATACCCATAGGAAATACTGATAAATTTATTAAAACAGCTGTGAAACGAGTCGTTTGTTAGATTTTTTTATATGATTGGTTCTACTGTAGAATCGTATTTATAAAATTTTTGACGCTAAAAAGAAATTGAATTGAAAATTAACTAACTTAAATGAAGTAAATGCGTTATAAGCGAGTTTATCAACTTATTTCAAAGTTATTGTAATAAGCAATCTAATTCATATTTTTAACGTGTTAGCTATCAATTCTTGGTAGAAAGACAATTTGTTCTGTACTACTTCCACATTTTTACAACGATGAGGACCCGTTTCATCGAAAGCATTATCAACCGATAAAATATAAATCTTAACTATTTATATCGACATTGGAAAGGAAAAAGGACATAACTCACACAGAAAACATATCGTTTATAGCCAGCGACGCTACCAACTGCGCCACGGACGCCGTTAGTTGTATACAATATCTTTTCTTTTCCTTTCCACAGTCGATATGATATTGAGTGTTAATAATTACAAGCTATATTATTGTCAATGTCAATTTCGTATAAATTTATATTTTTAAATAAAACATAATTTGTTTGTACTAATTCCACATGTTTACAATGATCAGGACCAATTTTGCTCAACACGAGCATTATCAACTACTGATAAAATATAAATCATAGCAGAGCTATTTATCACTTTTAATGTGTTAACTGTAAATAAAATACATTTTGTTTGTGCTACTTTGACATGTTTATAATGATCAAGACCGGTTTCGCTCATCACAAGCATTATCAACAGATCATCATTTGATAACAAACAAGTTGTGTATTATTAAAAAAGAAGAGATATTTATATAAAATTGAATGTTAATAACTAAAAGTTGGATCAATAACTATGAAAAGAATTTACAGGTAATCAAACAAATTAAATAGTCTGTAATTAAAATGTTTAGCACCTCTTACAATTCAATAAATACTAATGTGAAATAAAAAAATAAAGCCATCTTACAAATCCATTATTTGAACAAAATACAATGAGTCGCAAAAAATTCGTAAATATTCATTAGCCAAAATAGTCAATTCTGAAATTTTAAAAGAAATCATTTAAAAATAATGAAATGATTAAAATTTCAAAAGACAATGAAGTATATATATAATACATTTAAACCTTGTACAGAAATTGCAATTAGTAATTTTATACAATTATTAATTTTCAATTTAACAAGTTTAGTGGCTTGCGCGAGCCCCTCCGAGCTCCCTTCAGCCCACCCCTGTACTCATCGCGAAAATGTGTTTCAACTGCGACTATTAATTTAATAGTGTACTTCACCTTCAGATGATTGCATACTTGCAGTGTTTGCAGTTGTATACAGAGTAAAAAGATTTCTCGCAGCTTAAACATTTTGCAGTGCCCAGGTATTTTGGAATGCCATATTTAGCCCTGAGAAATATGCAAGTATGTAGGCCAAGCCTTACAAATGATACTTCCGTACTAAAAATGATGTTACTTTGTCATGAATATAATAACTTTACAGATGCTTGAAAACTTTCTAATACTTCATACATATATTGTTATTATCTTTGCATTGGAATATTTTTCATTAAAAGAAAACAAAAAATTTAATTAAGTCATAAAGTAATAATCATTTTTGTTTATTGATACGACAGATAAGTTACGGTGTTTAAAAATTGTAGAATAATACTTTGGATGGATTTGGCTCGTTCTTTGTTGAAATTCATTGTAAATATAACATTTAAATGATAAAAAAAAAGACGGATTGCTCATCCCCTGTAAAGTTTATTTCAATCGGGACTTACTATCTCTTTAATTAGGTGAGTCATCCCCAATTACCCACCGTAATTAACTAAAAATTAACATTTAAAAATGTGCAAGAGATATTTTTTATAAAGCATTTCAACAAAAAGGGAGGCAAGCTACACTTACACAATTCAACTGATTTTATAAATATCAATCAGTCTATCTCTTTTTTTTTTAGAGATAGTGAGAATATACGGATTGGATTAGGTCGTCTTGTTTTAATTTAATACACGTTGCTATGCTCAGTTTTTGAGCATTTGGTTGGTTAGGGAGATATGGCAAAATTACATACAATATACAAATATAATATTACAATATCGTCGCTGTTCTAAGCAGAAAACACGAAATCAAAAAAATTACACATTGAGTTAGTTAGTTATACCAAAATGTTTCTTATTTGGAACTCTACCGAATTTGAGAAAACACTTTTTTTTATATACATTTTATTTTTATTTAAAAACAGTTTCCTACAAAAAAACTAAATGGAGAAGGTAAAGCATTTCTAACATTTAGTTTTTTTCAGTTAGTGTCCTGAGCAACGACGATATGTACTTGTATCCTTGAAGGAGTCCATAGAGCACTACCACACGGCTACGACGATAGCATTCACGTTGACGTGGACTGTATCCAATATGAAACAATTTTTGTTTTGCGGATAACAATCAATTCAAGAACAATAAATTGTTGTTCATACTTTGTTTAATTACTTATTTAAGGAAGCTTTAAATATTAACACTTCATAATGTTCAAAGCGATTCCGATAACGGTTTGTTTACTCAACCACAAACACTGTTCAATTAGAACTTAATTAGATTTATAATTAATTTTACTTTCTCAAAATGCACTATCCATATATTGGTCATGCTACGGAAGTGCTCGATTGTTTGCATATGTTATTAAATTTATAATACATATTCGGTGTAAGATGCCTCAGGGAACAGTTGACCTACAGGTAGAACGAGTCAACATTCCGTAAAATTAGGAATCAATAATAAATTGCAGGTAGACAAAATTGTGTGTACAATGCACACGTTATGAGAACCCATCGTGCAACATGTAACTTTACTATAATTCATGTTTTATTTGCTTTATTTTGTGGTAAGTTTAAAAAAAAAATAGTCTTTGTTAACATTTAAAAATTAAATTAGAAAAATAATATTTTGTATTTGGTACTACAGTTCATTGCCAATGTATCATTTAAAGTAATCAAACCAGGAGATATGAATGATACAATATGTATTTCACGTATCTGTGTTTAATTATTTCCCTTGAAAACAGCGGGGGGCTGCCAATACGTAAACAAGGGGCTCGCTTAATCTCAGAGTTTTTGACGTAGTTCCGGGGAAGGTGCCGAAAGGCGAAACCCGGGTCGTTAGCGACAAAATACATGGAAGTGTACAAAATCTCAATAATCCAAATTTGATATCATATAATATAATGTTAGTATAAAGCGCACGTCGTTAACAACAAACTGAGATGATTGAGCAAAAGAAAGAATACAGAAAAAAACACTGGATTGAAGCTGAAGTTATCTTAAGTAAATGATGATACAAAGTAACAAATATCAGGAGGTGCCATCTCAAAACTGTGCACAATTACGGTAGACGGGAAACTTTTTATGCAGTTATCTACTGTTTTGATCTGAGAATATTGTTTTTTCTTAATTTATCAAGGAGCTCGCCTGCCTAAGTCAAATTTAATAAAGGACTCGCACGAGCCTCTCCGAGTTTATTCCAACCCACCCCTGCTTGAAGATGAAGCCTGCAACGCTTCCAGAACGTCCGGTGATTACCACTAATCAATACCATGATGATTTTGAGAATGTCGTACGTCATCAACTCGATGAGAAAAGAACAAACGATCCATGCCAAAAAATCTTTTTAAAATAATCTTTCCATGAATGGAACCGACTAGTCGATAATCGGAGCTCTTGTCGCTAGATAACATTTGTGTTTGGTATGCGCTTGCGTAATGAATTTAAAAAAATGTATCCACAGACCTCATAATCATTTGCGTAGGCAGTATAACTCTATTATAATAAGGTAGAAATAACAAAGTATTTAGTTCAACAAGTATTATTGTAAGATATAGTCAATAGCTACCTAATTCTGACTCAGGCGTAATGCCCTATTAGTGATTATCTAAACTTATCTTATTAAAAAATCAATGTCAATTGTTCTTAAAAGCAAAATAAACTTTTTTAAATATTTAATATGTACTGTTTTAAGTATGATATTCAGTAAATTCTTTTCAAAATCATACACCAATTGTTTTGTAGACCTTCTCATTAGTCATATATAGAGACACGTATTTTGTGCATCTTGCCATAAATTCAAAATAGATGCTAAAATAACAAACAGATTTAAAATTAATTATTTTTAAGGTAAAGATTTTGTCTTTGGTCTATGGCTTTTATCTATGATCAATATCTTTACGGTTGTGTCCTTATTATTGGGTTGGCAGCATCACTGTGCCCAAATTTAATACGAAGAGTTTTGTTGTGCAGCTCTAAAATCAATTTGGCGTCCAGTGAATAGTGTGGATGCTGAAAGGTATTTTAGTAAATATAATATAATTGTTACAGATCGATCTCGCACGAATCTCAAAAAAGGATCTGTAGAAATATGATCCATGCTGAGTTTTAATAAATTTTAATTTGATATTGTATTTTTATTTATGTTTTTGTATTTTTATTTTAATTATAAAACATTTTTGAATATTTCTATTGTTCTTTAATTACTGTGTTGTCTATAAATTGTGTATATATATACGAATGTAAATTTTATTAAAATTCATCAAAATTGTTTATTATTTTTAATTAAACTAAACGCTAAAATTGAAAATGTCCTAAATCGCTAGAATGCAAAATGGAAATGTTAAAGTTGACAAAAATATATGCACAAAATACGTGTATCTAGTCATAAATAACTGATTCAGGCTAACTGTGTACTCGAATGCCTGAAGATGCCGAGAGGTGAAAACTAGATCTCTTATGACAAAAATTTTACAAAATTAAACAATCCAATTTAAATTGAACTATTGATGTATCAAATAATGTATAATTTTTTAATCGAAAATAATTATTGTCAGTGGTATTTCCATACCTCTCCATTCACGTCCTATCCGAATCAAAACGAAGTGACGTATGTAAATGTACAAAATTTGAAAGCTTTAAATTTGATAAATAACTCTTAATAAACTTCTTCTTTTTCATCAGTTTTTGAATCAACAAAAAACAAATGTTTTATTTTTATAAATATGAAATAAATAAAGATTGTAATTATAACACCTTTCCACCAAAAACTGACAGTGATTACCATAAAAGTGTTATATCATATCGACTGTGGAAAAGAAAAAGGACGTTACCCACACACAAAAATATTATGTATAGCCCAAACAAATATTAAATTGGATACATTGTGACCATCGAAAGAAAAATATTTTGAAAAGACGTAAGAAATTCAGATGAAATGGGTAGTAAAATACGAATGGATACGTTTTTTTGCCTTTTTACAGTCGATTTATTATATATGTATTTATATATAAAGATTGTTTATTGGCACGTCTTGTGTGAGTTATACACAATATTTTTTGGTGTGGGTTACGTCCTTTTTACTTTCCAATTCAGATGAAATGGGTAGTAAAATATTTTCCTTAATATTAGGTTGGTACCTACATACGAATACAAGTATAATCCAAGGCGAGCCAAGATGCAACGTCCTCGGTGACCTCGATTCGGGGACCCAGTGGACTCCAATGAAACGAAGTCCTGTTAATCAAAATGTATTCTTGTGGTCGAGGAGTTGCGGTATGTGGGCGATGAGACAAGTCGTGGTTTCTCTTTTGGGGAAGCAATTTCATCAAAGCTTCTAAACATGTGTTGCTTAAATAATATTATTATAAATAATATTGAAATAAATTTAAAATAACGTATTTTTTATTCGTATGTGTTTCATGCATACATTTTTTTCGCATTGTTATGGGCGCCCACCGTACCGTATTTCTTAGACTATACGACGCGATTGATTATAAGATGCACCCTTATTAAAGCTTTTAAAGTAAGTATATTAGATATGTGCTGTTCATCGGCATGCGGTGTACTTATTACTATCTCTATCGCACAACCTAATTTTGGTATGAGCAAGAAGGATACAAGAGCATGCGCCGCATGCCCTTGCATCTCGCTTGCAACTTCAATTTTCATGTTATTGAGCGAGAAAGAGTTAAAGTCACTATACATGCCTGGTACTATTGTATCATTAGCCTGAAAAGTCATCGGATTCGGTCAATTCGAGAACTGCTTGTTACTCAGTTGCTTAACCTCTCTTTTTCGAAGAGAGTAAGGATAGAAGGATAGGGCTAGGACAGGACTAGTGGTTAGCTAATCGTTCTCGCTACGCCCCGTGAGGATCAAATGGGTGGGAGGGGGGTTGTTAGACATCACAAACACTCAGACTACGAACGGAAATCCATAAGTCGATTGAAAGATCAATTTATTAAAACCGTCCGCACCGGGAATTGAACCCGAGACATCCGTAAGATTGCCTTACAAAATTTACTGGTGAAAGTGGGGGAACCTGTGGCTATGCAGCTTTTTCACTGAATCAAAGTTTTTCATTTTATTATTTAACATTTTGTTAAAGTACATCCAATATAAGTTTCTTGAATGTGGTCTTATTATATTGCAATTAAATGGATGTGGCTTTCCAGTATGAAACGGTTCCCCACCCATAGTTAGTAAAAGTTGAAAAATTAATAGAAGAGTTAAAATAATCATAAAATTTGCAATTATCTATTTATCAGATATTTTTGATACTCATACTGAATTGTTGTAAATATTTGTGATGACTCTTTTTCATTATTCGAAGTGCTTTAGAAGTTACAACAATTTTGAAAATGTTTGAGAACCAAACGTTATATTATTAAACATCATTTAACGTTAGATGTAATGATTGCTTCTAACGGACATGCGTAGACAATATATGGCCCAATTATTCCGAAATTGATTATGGTCAGTTTTATTTGGATGGCTCCGTGTTATTTGAATAAAGTTTGAAACATGTAAAAGACGCTGAGGATCGATAAATATTATTTAATTTTTATATAATAACACCGTAGGACGATAGCGATACACGAAAAAAAGAATTCAATGCCTGTACTTAAGCCAATTATGATTTTATACCGTATAACTGTTTTATATTGTTTACGTATATCCAGTAACGGTTTTAGGCAAGGTGGCGCCCTTAAACGTAATTCAAAATGCCGCACTAGCCTTTTAATAAATGCGATTTATGTATAAATCAGTGTTTCCCAACGTGGGCAATTTGAATATCTTAGGGAGCAATGGGCAAATCATTAATATTTGTTACATTGTTGTCGAAAACCGCTTTTTAGAGAATATGATGGTAACGCCGTTTTATTTGTACTAGTGACTAATGACTTGAATGACAAATATTCAGATTTAAAAGAAATTTCTTTCCCATCTTGGATAACTCAATCAATGTTCGTAAATATAATTGATGTGGCTATGCAGTATCAAGAAGAATTTATAGAATTGCAAGAATTTTTTAAAACACTATTCAATATAAAAAAATACAAAAGCGTGGCTTTGTGTCGAGACAGAAACAAAATACCCGATTGTGAGAAATTTATCAAGGAAACCACTGTTGCTATTTCCATCATTATATTTAGTTGAATGTGGTTTTAGCGCTGTAAATGATTTGTTGTCAAAAAAACGAATTACAATATGTGGAGATTTACGATGAAAATTGAAGAAATTTGTACCCCACATAAAAACTCTTTGCAGCTCACGTCAAGCCCAAGGATTGCACTAATTTTCTTTCGAGTAGTAATGTAGGGAGTGGGGGCCGTGGAGATTTTTGAATCATTGAAGTGGGGCATGGTACAAATAAGGTTGGGAAACACTTTGATAAATGTATATATGAGTTGTATATTGTAAAGTACAATTTCAAATCTGTACATGCATATGGTTTAAAACAAACTGGAGATGCTTTCAAGTGCGTTCAATGCGATTATAACTCGCGCAGGTCACTTAAAAACACATAAAATGACACATAATGGAGAACAGCAATTTAAATGTGAACAATGTGATTATAAATCTACGCACAAATTCACATTGTTGAAAACAGATGTTTGCGGCGAATACTAGGGGTACGGTGGTTTGATTTTGTCAGGAACTCGGAGGTAAGAGAGCGGACGGACCAGCCTCTTATTACGTCCAAAATAAAAAAGCGACGATGGACCTGGCCTGGACACGTGCTGCGGATGCCCCAGGGGAGCCTGAATCCTGCCTGTCTCTTCTACCAACCAGGTGGATTCCGTCGCCCTGGAAGGCCGCTGATGACCATCCATAGGATGTATTCGGCGGAGCTACGGGACGCTGGGATGACCTGGGAGGAGGCGAGGAGGCTGGCGGGAGACAGAGTAGCTTGGAGGAACCGCGTGATGGCCATATGCTCCGAATAGGGAGCGAATATGGTTTAAAAAAAAAAAAAAAAATCACATACTGAAAAACAAACTTTTTAATGTGATCAATGTGATTTTAAATCTGCGCGTAAAAGACGATTAAAAGCTCACAAATTATTACATTCTGAAGAAAAACCATTTAAATGACACAAATGCTATTTTAAGACTGCTTTTTCCCGTAATTTTTTGTTCCAAACTGTGCAATTCTTGGAAATATTAGGCCAGCTAGAGGTACTAAATTTGACAGCATTTTTTAACGAATTATATTTTTCACATTATTTTAACTAGGGCTCATTTTTGGGAGAGGGCTAATCTTCCAAAAAATCTGAAAATCACGCTAGGGCTTATTTTCGAAAGATGTTTTATTTTCGGAAAAAGACGGTATATAGCAGAAAATGAATGTATAAATCAGTGTGTCTGCCACAAAGTCTCTTCCCAAACGATGTACAGTAATGACGTGAAATTTACAGATGTCATTTTGAATGCCATTTATAGGTCAACTGTGTCATTTTTGGTACACTGGTGTTACATAAGTTACGGTTCAAAGTAATATTTTCAACATTCAACTTTTAAAAATATTATTAATTGATTGAGTATATTTTGTAGGTGTTACATGAAGTGTTATATTTTTAACTTTTAACATTATTATTAATGATGACATTTTCAACTTACTACTGCCAACGTAACTGGCATCAAAATTACGCCATAATAACGCCAACGTTTACTGTGCTAATTAGTGTAATAAATTTAGTATACACATATAACAAAAAGTACTTATTATAGGTTTATTGCTTTTGAAAAGTAACGAATGATAAAAACGGCAAAAATGGCAATTGGCAAAGAAGCCAACCAAGCAAGTTCCAAAAATACAACCGAAGGAATACCGTTGAACATGCTAAAGTGGCATCACGATTGGCAGGCTGGACAATTTGAAAGTACATAGAAACAATTCATGTCCTTCATTTCTTGGAAAATGATCAGGAACATAAAGCTTGATAATCGCAGAATTTTCATTTTGGCCTCGTCGAAAGAAACATGTGGCCGCTTATATTTCTCTTTAATCTCTTTGTAAGTA